>JAPMOB010242834.1:0-36796 GCA_029875015.1 Lepomis gibbosus | reverse complement strand
ATATGCACCCACAGTATTGACTAAAAAGGTCTGCTGACTGACAATCTGACCCCTCCCTTGCTTGCCCTCACAGCATGCCATGCTAATAAGTCAAAACTGTTATTTTTCCTAATGGAGTCTTGTCCTGTTCCCATTTGTCACTTAACCAGCTCTACCGTGCTGTCAGACAATGGGTTAAAACCCAGCCATATCCTGATGACTTATTTAAAACACCTCATCAATAATTCAGTAAAGCTTTCACTTCCAGAGGAGTCCCGGTGGAGTGTGCAAGGAGAAGAGACAGAAGGAGATAAGACTGTCCTACTCTATAAATAACAAGTTGGTGGGGCAAAACTTTACGAACGGGCACTTCATTGATAGGCACTTCCCTTCACCTCTGTTCAGTCAGTGCTTTAACATTGATCGTTAATGTTCGGGTGAATAGAGTTGAGCTTAACATAAATGTCTTTCAGTGAGTCTGTCTGATCCACTGAAGTGCACTTGTGTTTTCACAGTCACAGTTGGTAATTAAATTGTACTCAGCATTAATCCAGCTCCACTGATACTTCATCCATTTATAGCATTTTGCAACCATATTTGCAAGTCACAGATTGTTTAAAGAACCAGCGCATAAGATTTGGAGGCATTTAGACGTGAGGTTGCAGATTACTACCAACTGATTAACCCTTGCCGACCTATCAAACATCTGCAGTACTCAGGTCTCTCTTGCAGTGTTATTAATAATCTTGATCTCAATGAGATGACCTGATAAAATAAAGGTTGTGCATATATAAATGAGGGAATATCTTCTGGAAGAATTGTGTTCATCCCTCCAATAAAGTTCCACAGACTTGGCAAGGAGCGTGGAAGCTGTTCTGGAGGCTTGTGGTGGCCTGACTAATATTGGTTTTACCTTTTTATTTGTCAAGTGTTGCTTGCAGTGTTGCTTATTTGTGTATCTGTCCCATAATTAGGACTCGCTCCAAAAAACTGCCATTTACAGGATTGTAAATCTTTTTGTGTTTATGTAAATAGTTGAGAACTAACATGTTGAGTGTTTGACAAGAATTTGCTGATTTAAAACACACGTGCCTGCCAATTTTATTGTGTCTGAGCTGTGTGCTCTCGTTCTCCTGAGTGACCTTTGTCAGCACAGTACTGTCTCTTTATAAATCTCCAAAGACCACGGTTAATTTTTGCTGTCATTCCCCAAATATCCATCAAGTAAACACAGGATGTTCTTTTTGTTAACTTTCAGTCTCTGCTCTATGAAAGGTCTGTGGTCAGTGAGTAATGGGAGATGAGGTTTCTCTCAGATTGCTCGCCATATGTGAGGTTTGCTGGCCACACCAGATGGACTATGACTTTGTATTCTGTATTAATCAGCTCATAGCACCAATTCACCGTCAGGAGAGAGGGAAGAGCAGAACAGGTAGAGCAGAGAGACTAAGGTACGCTAGGAATATTATGGACTCCAGTGTGTGTGAGTTTTACCACGCACAATTCAGACGCCAGACTCCAGACACCAGTACCATGTGGTCCCAGCAGGGCTGTGCCTGTCTGTGTGTGTCAGTGTTTGAGATGCAGTAAGGGAGAGAGGTATGGTCCTTGAACTCCTCATATCTGTCAGATAAATTAATCAAACACGCCTCAGTCCACTGGGACGCCTCAGCCTGTATAAGCACTCAGCCATGACAGACACACACAGACACAAGCATTAAACTGACATACATGCATGTGCATGCAGGTGGACACACACAAATATGTATGCAAAATTACCCACACCTCTGCCTTTTATGTCCCCATGGTGCCCTGTCCAAGTCTAAATATACACTACAGTAATACAGTATGGTAATGTACGCCTCTATTTATTATTAATACAGTGTAAAAAGGAGTATGGTAAGCGGAATAGAATAGCTTTACTCCTACTCACTAAAGTGCACCTAAAGGGTTTGCTTCAGAAGCCAGAATTAACACAGTATCTACGCATCTGGCAGCAACAAAGACATAAACACACCTGGCCCCTTTTAGGTTTATTGACCAGAGTTTTGGCATCAAGTTTGAAATTCTTCTCTTGACAAGCTTGTGACCCCAACAAGTCCCCTAAAGGAGAAGACAGAGAGAAATGGTCTTGCCAGATCTTGAGAGAGGCCTGTTGGGCCCACAGAGATGAACGTCCTGTGGTGAGGAGAACATTCTTAGCTGGATTAGAGGCATGTTTGTTTACCAAGGTTGATGTGCTGCTCAGAGACAAGGAGAGGGGAGATTATTGAGAAAAGAAGAGGAAAATGTACCAACAGTTTATGCAACATTCATAAGATATGAAAAGACTGAAGCGGCCATGTACAGTATTGTATCAAAGAGTTGATTATTCAACCTGACGTGGGCTGAATCATACAGCAAAGTCGACCTTCCTTATAGCTAGTGGAGAATTATTCAAAAGGCTTTTCACGTTGGAGCTTAGTGTTATTGTACATGAGATACATATTAAGCAAAATTACACCTACAACTTTAAATGTGCAAAGCTTTATTATTGTGCTTATCCATTTTCATTTCCATGGTTCTTTTCAACAATGCACACGAAGGAAATAAGATGGTAGTGCTGAGCTTATGCAACAGAGATGCTCACCCTCCTAAAAATATCAGCGCTTATCTGTGTCAAGTATGGCTTTAAAAAACGATGATGGAGTGAAATAAATTTTAATTTCTGACAAGTAGCACTTCTTACAGATATGTGCGCATGACTAACTTTTTGGACCATGACAGCATACTGTATGGTACACACTCAGATACCGGGATATAGTGTAGTCTCATTGTTTTACCGTAAGCTGAGGTAGGATGAAACTCTACAGAAGGCTACAAAAAATTGTGTGGGGTTTTAATCTCTGTTTCTTGTAACTGGGTACAACTGTGGTACAGACGTACATTTGGCTCATAGATACATTATATTTATCTTAATGACAGCAATTTGCCTGTAGTGTAGAAAGGTAGCTTCTGACTTCCTTGTGTTTTGACCACACTTCCAAGAGGCGTTCATAATGATTTCCCTGGTTGTTGGACATATGTGCACACTAAAAACACAACACTTAAGGGGACCCAAAAGAAAGAGACTAGTACAAGTGAAAATGACAAGTCATTCTCCCTTCCAACTTGTTTTCTCCATGTAGCTCCTGCCATCATAAATATTTAACACGTGCATACATTGTGAATGAGAAAGGACAGAAAAAAAACAAGCCTTGCACTCCCTAACACACAACCCCACCAAACTAGCACACCACCCCAGATCTTAATACACATGTAGGCACACTCATATACACACTCATGCTAATCATCCTTGCTGGGTGCACCATAGGGAAAATGCTAAGGCAAGCCTGGGCTGCTCTGCTCTGTTATCCCCTAGACCAGCATCTCCTTTCCTCATTAATGAAGATTTTGCTAGGATATTGCAGTTGTGATTTTGTGAGAGGGGGGAGGCACGGGAGACTTTGTGTGAGGTCCCAGGCTGCAAGTTCCCTTAGCAAGAAAACACAAGAGCTGCACTGTCACCCTCTGCCAAAAATACAAATAGTGCCTTTCCTTTCCTCCTGCTCGTCTTTCCTTCCTTCTGGTCCCCACCCTCCCTCTCTCTCTTCTTTTCAGTGCCAGTGAGAGGGATGGTTCATCTTACCATTGTTCAGCTGGTATTGGTGAAAGTAAACTGGCTGGCAGCAGTGGGAGGAGGTGTGTTGATGTGTGTGTGTGTGTGTGTATGTGTGTGTGTGGCCTGGGAAGCCACTCCCCCTCTGAGCTGATTCCAGTCATCACAGCAATAATGAAGTGCACACAGCGCTGCCTGCCCGCCCGCTCGCCAGTGTGACATACTGTCACCATTCTGGAGGACACGCACACTCGCACACATTCACACACACTCGCAGTCACTCACTGACAGGACACGCAGCCTGCCTCCTCACACATGCAGACACTCAGTCAGTCCTGGGAAGAGAAAAGAAGACTCGAGGAAGAATTTTATATCTCTGATGGTTTCCTCTTTATGTGACTGACCGGCGCTGGTTGAGGGTGCTGAACAGAGACAACAACCCCGACACTCAAACACACATACCTCTCCCCCGCAGCCACGGATTCTTGGATTAGTCCGCCCCGGTGTGGAGAGTGGGAGTCACGGAGCGGACCATCATGGGGAACCAGACAGGGAGACAGGAGGAAACAGAGTCAGGTCTGCTTCTGTTATATCGTGGTTTGCCTCAGCATCACTTATGCTTCTTTGTCTGTGTCAGTCTTTCTATGTTGACGTTAAAGAAGACATACACTTATTAATATAATAGATATGAGTACATCTCAGACGTGACAAGTCCTGACTAATGAGTACTGACTAAAATGCGAACCAACAAAGCACTGACTGATGAGCACTGGTTAATATGCCCTAAAGTTATAGAAGCTGTTTAAACAGGTTAGAATTTAGCAGTTGCTCTGTTCTTGTGCCATTTTTTGTGTGAGCATGTCCACACTTTTTGCGTGTCATTATGGATCTGGTGTGTTGAGTTTTTGTATTCAGTCAGCACAGGTCTGTATGTGTATGCATGCACCTGTGTGTAGATATTGGGAGTCATGCGGGGGAAAGTGCTGAGTGAGATTTGCCTGACAGTAAGCATGAGGGAACCTGCCAGAGGAGACGGTATCATCAGTCTCACGCTCACATCCCTTCACTGCCCCGAGCTCACTGCGCCTCAGTAAGATTACCATTTCAAAGTCCCTCTGAACTGCGCTCAGCAACTTCATGCTCATCGAAAGACAACCAAGCTCTTCCACGGCTTGAATTTCTTTAACAAAACAAGCATTTGCATCTTAATATACATGTACATGTGTGTGCGCAGAACCTCCTCATACTTATATACACACATACATATTTTCGTACACACATAGCTTCATCATATCTTTATGCTGTTTTATGTGATTATATTTGCTTTCTGTTCCAACAAAAATAGATACTGAACAGCCCAGAGCCAGGTGGCTTGCTAGGGCAACAGGCATGGAGATGCGCGCGCACACACACACACACACACACACACACGCAATACAGTGGAGTATTATCAGTAGTGGGTGTAAAGCTGCATCATTTCATAGCAGTAGCGTGTGTTACTTGAAGATAGAGCACAGTAGGCTCAGATTGGAAGGCAATGTAGCAAGCTGCTGCATGCTTGAAAAGATTAGCTCCCAGTTTCCCACACACACACACACAGACACACACACACACACACACACACAGAATACAATGCATGTTTAATACATTATACACAAAACAAAAGATTGTGGAGTTTCGAGTCAAAAAGTAGGAACAAAGGAGGCTAATATTACCTTTTTTGATCTCACTAATTATTCTGTAGTTACGAAGCAAAATTGGACTGCTTGTTGGTAAATATTACTCTCTGTACAAAATAATTATGAGGTTGGTACACATACAGTAGGTGATCTGTGAAAGTATGTGCGATGAAAAATAAAATGAGTCAGTAAAATGTTTGCTTAGCCAGTGAAGGAATAAGGCATCACAGTCACACTCCGAATAATCAATCATGTTCTCAATGTACTCTATGAAAAGTAGTTAAACTCTGCTTGATACAGTACTCCATGACGCTTGGTCCAACCTCCCACACGAACCTCCATTATGAAATGAAGCAGTCAGCTTTATTGTTATTGATTGACCTGTTATTCTTAAGTCCACTCTCCATTTTCTCAAATGAGCCCCTATAGTAAATGAGAATAGATCATGAAATGGCTTGATTTTTCATTAAGCCCCCCTCATGGTGTGAAGCGGTCAGTCCAAGAGCTCTTAGACCAAGGAAACACAGAAGCTCCTGAATCTATTTTTCAGAAGGTGGTAGTATAATAATAAGCATACAGACCTTTAATTGAAGGGGCTTATTATCTGCTTTGCGCTGATGAACAGCAATTATTGATGGATAAGAACAGTGACGCTTGTACTTTCTACATAAGCTTTTGTTCCACCCAGACGATGAAACGGACAGCTGAGGTTTGTCAGACTTTGGGCTTGGAAAGTAGAATAACAGTTGGTGCTGGAAATATGCAAAGTAATGTGGGAACAGGAGGAACTCGTTCAGATTTGATTGGTGGTGTTATCTCCGAAGTGGCATGCTAAGGAGCAAGCTGTCTGCTGCAGTGATAAGGAGGTCGTTATCAGAACCAAATCACACTGACAGCTACTACACCAGGAGAGCGGCCAGGACCAGAGCCTGCGGTCAGCATGTTGATGGCTGTTGATGAATTGTCAGTGAAATATAATGACAGTGTCTCTATTTTTAAAGGCTACAACTCAGTCAGATGTATCCATTTGGGATCAGGATTAAAGGAAAGTTGTTTGTGTAAAGAGGTAAAATATTTTGTCGTGACTTTCACACGGTCAAAAATGGAAGATTTCACACACTTGTAGTTTCTGCAGAAGTTTGATTGGGATGCTTGGAGGTAGCTGTAATGTTTGAAGATGCTGCCAAAATCTTGAAATCCTGAAAGTAGGGAATGCTATTAAAGCAACAGTTAACATGTTGTCATTGGAATAACATTATTCTTTCGGTTCACACTGCCGCACAGCAACATTAACTTATCATTTTTGGTGAGTGCTGGTACAGAAGTCCAGCCCTGCTCAGCTCAGACATCCACAATTAATCCTTTGCAAATTTTAACAACACAATTATAAAATTATACTTTGATTTAAGATCTTTCTGTTGACTGTTTTATGTCTAAAAAATTCCCATCATAGCCCTGCCCATCTCTACTTTTCTTTAAACAACGGGATATTTTTACTTATTGACGTTCCCCTCCGGTTACAGCTTGGATTCACCTTTTTAGACACTGAGACTAAATGCTTATCTGTGGGCTATAATGTCTGGTGAAGGACTGATTAAACATGCCTATTCAGAGCAGACTTCGACACCACCCTGAGCAACAAGACAAATAACATGGAAATATGTGTCACCTCAACACCACATCAGAGCCAACTGACGTAAAGAAGGGATTCAACATTAGGAAGCATGTTTGTCCAACTTCTGATAGCTGAGACCCTGAGGAAGTTACATCAGTCATACTTTCCATGGCAGTTAGAGGTTGGTACAGTAAACACAGAGGTCATTCCACACTGCTGTGTGTTTGAGGAGGAGGTGTGTCCTGTTTAAATGTCCTGTTTGTGTAACAGGAGACTATAGCTTGGACATATTGTAACCTTCAAGCTTAAAAACTGCCAATTTATGCAGAACAATTAACAATCTGTGTATGAAATAGACAGCCCAAAAACACTTGGATTTGAAATGTAAGCCACTGCGTTCAGTGCATACCAAATCCAACGTGTCCTGATGGGGTTTGTGTATCTGTCAGCAGCTGGCTGTGGTTCGTCCTCACTCTGGAAACAGTAATCATGGCATTTCTGTGGATGCAGGTTCTGCTGTTTGCTATACAGCACTGTTTTTTGTATTGACAACAACAGCCCAAAGTTTGGAATACTGGGTGTCATTTTGTTTATTATGTGCCTTTGTCCTTTCTCCAGAAAGTGGCACAGTGAAATTTGTAAACCGCTAATAGGATAGCTTAGTTAATTTTTGGCTCTTTGGTTCGCCCCACGGTATAGACTGCCAAGATGGCTTGAATTTTCACCTAAAAGTTAAATTAAATTTTACTTCAAAGCACTGCATGAATTTACTTCACCATGCCTGAAATTTTGCTTTTATGAACGTTGGTGTGACTGACAGTTCATGTAGAATCGACTGCCTCTCTGCTGGTAATGTCTTAAACTGTGGTCAGTGGAAAGGGAGCCACAGTACCAAGTGTTGAGATTAGTGGCTGATGTTGTCTTTTTTTGTCCTTGCAAATCCCTATTCGCAGCATAATCTTTCCACAGAATATGTTTTTAATCCTTTTTTGCGGTCTATCCAGGAAATCCTAAGTCTTGTAACCTTTATTCTAAGGGTACAGTATAAGGCTGGGCTGGAGATCATCAGAAGCCTTAAACAAAGTTTAGCAACACACTCATTACAACCTGTTACCCATCACACACACTGATCCTATAAACCTGGAATCATGTAAAATGGCATATTATTATTCCTTCAGTGACTCCTATGTTAATCTCTTTTCCATTTGGAGCAGAAAGAAATTCTCTCTCGGAGTTGGCCGTCTAATGGCTGTGCTATTGGATATCTCTGTAGGGTATTGGCTTCATAGTGTAAAGCAAAGTGGATAAGCATAAGGATGCTGTGTTAAATGTCTTAGCATGCAGGGCATTTAAAATGATTCAATCAAAATGATTGAAGGAGCCAAAAACACCAAGGCCAAGTGGCCCTCTGTGGCTTGCCAGCTCTCATGCTGCACTTCCATGCTGTGCTGCAGATGAAGCACAGAGCTGTTCAGTTTCAGGCAGAAACAAGGCTCTCAGCTAAAATACACAATTAAGTCTTGCATGCTGTATGTCTTTTTTTTAAAGGGCAGGGCAAAAGATTTGTCTGGTCAGTTGTAGGCACGAGTGATTAACATGCAGCATGCCGTCACCACAGTGACTTCAGACTAAAAATCTATTAGGGTGTTTTCACACATTGCTTTATTTTGGAATTGTGGATTCTGTGATGAACTCATAAGTACAAATAGCCAAATTCTTCTTTGTAGTCCCTAAACTCAGTTTCAAAGACAGGTGTCAGTAAATCTCTGAAGCTTGATGTTATAGTCCAGCATATCTGGTTTACACAGCTGAATGTTGCGATCACAGATGCTGCTCTTCATACAATTTATCACATTACCCTTGTTTGGCATGGTTTGAAGGGAGCTTCTGTTGTTTTTTTTATGTTTGCTTTCTTTATTTCAAAATCACTCATTAGTCCAACTTGTGTTCCTTGATTTTGAAGTAGTGTACAGTACCCTATTACAACGAAAAAGCTATTTTATCCTGAACGAGTGGTGCTGTCATGGTTTTCAGTGGTGCATTGGGCTGTTATGATGCAGCTTACCATCAAAGCTAATCTCTGCTCAGTCACTGTGGCAGTCATGGAGCCTCGGTTCTGTCTATCTTCCACTCCAGTAAGAGGAATGGAATGCCTGTGAGTCCCAGCATCTGACTGAGGGGCGCCTGTTGACCTATTTCATGCCCTGTCAGTTGGACAACAGGAAGGCCAGAAACACAGACTGCGTTTTTTTGTCTCTCCTTTGCACTTCCACCTGACTTAAAAACTGCACACAACATTTCCTGGAACACAGAAGGGAAGACAGAGGAGTGGCAGTGAGAGATTCCCATCCAAAACTTGTTTGTGATGGTGACGAAGCCAGGACGTCAATTCAGGTGCCAACTTTCTGAAACTTGACCACCTGCAGTGATTAATTCATCATGACTCCTCGCCCATGAGTCCCCTATTCTGTAAATTGAAGACCCTGTGCACTTTATTCACAATGCACTCTGTCACCTCTTGGCTGGCAGGCAGGCTGGCTGCAGTTAACTGGCTGGTGCTGGACTGTGTCCAGCGACACGGCTCTTGCTGCGATTTGAAAGCTTATCTTCATTAGAAAGAAAGAAGCCAGCACAGTGCATTACTGTGATCAGGGAACTGACTTCCCATGAAATAACTGAATGCCACTGGATTACTGGAAGTCAGTCAATGTATTGCATTTAGATAATTATTAATGCAAACAACACATTCATTTCATACGCTTAGTCTCCGCAGTTTGGTTTATTGAGTTGGCAGCAAGAAGCTGCTGTTTAAACACTGTCCTTGTACATTAAAAATTCTTAATCTGGAATAACCATGTCTTCTTCAATTCATAGTGTAAACAGCAACTTTTCTTTAGCATTTTATAAGAAGGATCAAACAGTTCTGAGACAATGAATCTAGAACAACTCTCAGTGGCGATGTCTTCCATTGGGATGATTTTCTTCTCCATTTCCACAGTATTTGCACTTTAGAGCATAAAAGAGCTAGTCTACTCAGACTGCATGAGGATTTATTCCTTGCTAGAGGAGGAAAGCTCCTCAGTGAGCCATTTAACTGCCCATTCTACTCCTCTTCACGGATTTAGTGCTTCTCAGAGGTAGCTATAAATGGTCCTGGACCAGAGCCGGCCTACATCGAAGACAGCACTAAATTAAGACTAAGCTACCTCTTAACAACCGGTCTTGGATATTTCCATTTTGATTTTAGAAAAAAAGATTTACGGTTGCAGTAGATATAGTTTTCTGTTATGATCAGAAAGAAATGTAATTATTGTGCCTTCTTGAACAGTGGAATCTGAATAGACCAACTTAATGTATAGTAGCATGCGAACTTTGTGATGGGTGGACATTTCATTAGTAGCGTTATCCCTCTCTTCTTTTCAGCAGCAATGAAGAAAGAGGGTGGTGTGAATTTCATTTAGAAGGCTTTGCAACATTGGTCCAAAGAACTTGATTGGATTGTGTTCTTAACTGGTTTTCTTGTTATCATTCTTTTTACTTTTGTCTTTAATGTATTTGGCTTGGTTGTACAATAGAGTTTTAAGTTTTATTCATCAAGGAAAAAATTAAGCAGGCAATGTAATTTACAGCTGTGCCCTGCATCACGTTAAGGCACTTATCCACATTCTCTCTCTTGGGAGTTGGCCACTGAACAGCTCCACTAGAGCAATCGGAGGTTAAGTGTCTCTTGAAGGGAATTCGCCACTGTAGTGTTTATAATATAAAGCTAATATCAGTCTCTCTTTCGCCTCTCTTTGGTCAAACATCATTAACTTTAGATTGTTCAAAATGGTTGTAGAGCTTATTAAAGAGACTATTTCTGGGATCTAGTTGTTTGTACTGTCTTCTGATCCAATAACGTGCATCCATAAGCAACTGTAGGTGTTAGTTCTCTGTTTGATGTGTCCTCCTGCCCTTTATAAGTGTCAGTTTAAGTAGAATCGGATCTCAGCTCTTTCTCGCATAAAAGAGTTATGTCTTTCACTGGCTTTGTTGATGACTTGAATATTTAAACATTTCACTGCATCTGCTGTGTTGGTCTAGGACACATCAGTAAACACGAACATCATTTTTATGAAAATATTGTTTTTCGTTTAATATTATTTTAATAGCAAACATTTGGCCAAATGTGAACATTTTTTTTTATAATCGTTCTGTCTTGGAGTATGTCACTTAACACATCAGTCAAAAGACAGTATCACCTTGAGGAAGACATGTCTGCGAAAGTTAAACCTGATCTTGCACCAGCATTTGTACTACAAAAGTGCATATTGATTTTGATTTGTAATAGCTGGTAGAGACAAAAAACATCCATGGTTTGGATTCAAATGTATGGAAGTGCATCCTCTGCAATGACAGAGTTAGGATACAGAATTAGGATACAGTCTAGCGTAAAGTTAGAGGATCTCTAACCATCTGATGCTGTATTCTAGTGGACGTTTCAGCCTCTTTAGGATCCTATCTTGCATGTGATGACTCCCGGCATCGAGACTGCTGTCATTTCTCTCTGCACATTAAGCAGCTGTGGTGATGTCATGGTTAAGGAGGTGGGAGATCTAAAGATGAATGAGTTCATGTACTCCATCTGGGTTTTATTCACAAAGAACAAGAGGCAAAGACAATATGAAAGAACAGCAAAGGAAAGGCCGTCCCAAAGTCCCACTCCTGGCATCACTCATCCTCAGGGGAATGGACTGATCTTAATCACATCGGACTCCTCTCTCTCTCTAACAAGGACCTATTGTCCCTCTCTTTATTGCCACCTATAATGAGAATATGACAAGTGGCTGTAAAATAGAAGTGAGGTCTTATGTGTTTGCCTTTTTCTGCTGTCTGGATGACGCTTCCTGTAGTGCATAGTAAATAGTCATTTATAACACACAGTGCTGATTTAGTGTTAACATCTTCCATGTGACAGTACATAATTTAGGAGTGCATGCCGTCCTCATTCTGTCAGTCATGGATTCATCCCCTGTGAAGTGCAGAGAAAAGTGACTGTATTTTTTTAATGGCACTCTGGATCTTTGTAGGTGCAGGTCAGTCCAGGGATGAAGTGCTGCATTTGCTCATGTGAATTTAAATGGCAGCAATGAGCCTAATCTCACTGACATTCAGAACGGACAGAGCTGAACGGCATTCTGCCGATCTTCATTTTTCTTTCATATGATTGTTTACTCAACAATTTTAAGTCATCATTAAAAAGTTGCATTTTGTTTTATTTCTTTATTCATTCATTATATTAACATATCTGTACCTCTTTACTCAAAGCACCTTACTTTTTCTGCCACAGCTGCACACTCTGGGAATGTTAAACAGCTTTGTACCCCAGAAAGTGTGCCAGTGTTGGCAGCTCCTGCCACAGTTGCTAGTTTAATCAATAAGGGGATAGTCTGTGCAAAGTGCCTGTCAATGACAGAGTACTTAAAGTTACCCACAGCGATATAGGATTTCCATCCCAAACTAGGCCATTTGTTTGTGGATTTTGTGTGTGCACGTGATACACAGCGTGATGCGCTGTCTATTTCAGCACACAGTCTGTCTGTCTAGTCTCTGCTGTGTGGGTTTGATGATAATGCATGTATGTGAGACACAGGGCTGTCTTTGTGCACTGTTTAAGCTGCTTTGTGCCTGAATGCTCCACGTGCACAGGGACCTTTGTCATCCTTTGAAACAAGCAACCCCCTTGTGTCTGCATCGCTGTTTGCTGATGATCTAAAAACAAACAATAAAACGTTTTCAGGCGGCGCTGTGCTCACGCCGGACATCAGTAAATACTCTTCATATTTGAGAGAGGGATGGAAAAGGCTGGTGACATCGACCCACGCTTGTGCCTTTTGAAATGCCACAGTTAAGCTCTGCTGCAGCGATGAATGAGCGCAGACAGACAGTGCCAGGCAGATGGTCTGTTGTCCAAACGGAGAACAATATGTGAATAGGGTACAGTGACCAGCAACATGAAACTGTGACACCCTGTCCATTCAATTAGTGTCATTACATGATGTTAACAAATTCCAAAGATGTCCGTACGCTTCCCATTATCCTTCCCATTCCAGTGTCAAGCCTGCTGATAGTAATTCCACTGTAAAAAAGTTTTATCTTTATTTTTGGAACTTCACTTTCAATTGTTCACTCTGAAACAAAATACCTCTATTGTTATTTGTGAAGTTTACAGATATTGTAGCAATATATCCTTTTTATGTAACCAGATTTTAATAATAGTTGTGTCAATTTCCTACTGCTCAGGGGTGAATGTAGGTTATGGTAATTATTTCTGCTTACTGACAAGGATGTTTTTAAAGGTTTGGTATTGAAGAAGCTTTTATGACTCATGATGTAGAAGTCAGTCTGCCATGTTTGTAGCAGAAAATGGAGAAATGAACAAAAATTTTCTCACTTTGTATTTTACGGTTGTAAATCAGAAATCTCCCTCAACCAATCTATGGATGGACTACGATAAATGCTGACATGATCATTTAAGTACTTAAGTATGTACTTTCATTTTGTTCTGTGTTACAGGTGCACAGGCAGCCAAGAAGTCTGGTATCCCAGCTCCTAGAGAAATCCCTTCTACCATAACAAGAGACCGCATCTCTCTGAGGGACCAGCTTAGGAGCTCTACCACAAAGAGGATGGTTTCTAGTGCCAGCACTTCTAGCCTCTCCACCCTGGCAAAGCCAATGCGCAGTTCAACCAAGTCCCGTGCAGATGCAGAGGGCCAGGAAAGGGGGCTTCTGGAGTGCCAGGTGAAAGAGCTGCTGACTGAGGCCAAGGCTAAAGACTTAGAGATCAGCAATCTCAGGATGGAGTTGCAGCGCTGCAAAGGTAAAGCCTCCTCTGCTTCCTCTTCACCCTCAACCAACTCTGTCTCACGCCAAGAGCCTGCTGCGGATCAAGAGCAGGGGCAGATGGCAGAGGCACTTGTGCTGGTTGGGGAGCTGAGGGAGAAGAACGGGAAGTTTCAGAGAGAGCTGGCAGTACTCAGGGAGGAGAACCAGGCTCTGAAGGAAAAGCTGCTTTACTTGGAGGCCTCTCCTCTGGCTACAAACACAAGCCCCACCTCCAAACTTTTGGTGAATGGTCTGCCTTCAGACTCCAACTCTATAGCGCCACAAAAGGACAGCCTCCCTTCTCCTGCCAGCCCTTTCAAAACCTCTGTCTCCTCCAGTTCTGACATCCCGAAGGACTCACCATCACCTGACTCCTCAGAGTTTGAGAAGATCCCATCACGTTCAGAATCAGTGAGTAGTGGTGTCAGTGGAGAAGGCATTGCAGCGGGGGCAGTAACCAATGCAGGGGGGAAGGATGTGTCAGTGCAGAGCCTGACAGAACAGATTCACAAGATGGAGGAGAGCCACCACAGCACAGCTGAGGAGCTGCAGGCAACTCTGCAGGAGCTGGCTGACCAGCAGCAAGTGGTGCAGGAGCTGACTGCTGAGAACGAGCGTCTAGCTGAGGAGAAGCGCCTCCTGCAGACCTCACTTCAACAGCAGAGAGAGCGTTTTGAGGTTTTGGCCCAGAAGAATGAGGCGCTAGCTGGCCGACTTCAGGAGCAAGCTCAAGCTCAGGCCCAGAAGGAGGAGGAGCTCGGTAGCCAAGGGCCTCGGCTGGCCGAGCTGGAGCAAAGGTATGCCGAGCTGGTTGAGAGCTCACGCTTCGAACGGGAGAAGCTGGTGAACATCCAGCAGCAGCTGACAGGCAGCCTGCGGGCTCTGGAAGAGGAGCACCAGGAGGCTCAGGGCCAGGTGCACTGTCTCAGGGAGGAGATGGAGAGGCTGCAGGCCCAGCTTGACCGGGAGCTGGAAGCTGGAGGTCAGGCAGCTCAGGCCGCAGAAGGACAGAGGGCGACAGCAGATTGTCTCAGACTGGAAAACAGTAGGCTGAAGGCACAGGTGGACATTGAGAGGCAAAAGGTGGGTGAGCTGAAGGCCATGCAGAGTGCCAGTGACAGCAGTGAGGTGCAGAACTTGCTGAAAACAGCCCACGCTGAGAGAGACAGGCTTGAGGTGGAGCTGACAGAGCTGAGACAGGAGCTTCTACAGGCCCAGGCTGAGACAGAGCAAGTGCGAGCCACAATGGCCAAGGTAGGAGGTGGTCCGAGGCTACAATTCAGTTTCCATCTTTATCGTGTATATGATTTGTTGTTTAACGCACACACACATATACATATAATTATAAAGACACTCTTTTGCTGTTTAAGATGAATATAAAATGTTGTTTGAGACAATATTTTGAGACACATATTGGCAGCAATGATTGCAGTCATTCTCTGGAATAGATCTGAACATACAGTTATGTGGCTATTAATAACTGTATCACCAGTCTAGCAAATTCTAATGATGAAAAAATGTGAGTTCTTTAAAATTAAGAACACATTTTCCAAAATGGTTTAAAATGAACATTAAACAGGCTTTACAGCTAATATTGAGTAGTTTCCTTCACCACCACAGCACGTGAACTTCACTCAAATAGTTTTCATATGTTTCTCCGTAGTCACTTTGGTTTTCCCCTTCCACACCACAAAAACCAGAAAGACTGGGGCAGTGTGGGTTTGAGGTCATGTCGGTGGTTGTTTACTCCAAAGTGAGGCGTGTCCCCATTAGCTTAGTGATGTTGTCATTGTTGGACTGAGACTACCGTGCCAACTGTGGGGTGGTCCACAAGTGTATGAATCTCTGAGTCAAGCTTCCATCCTCTGCCACATGGGTGTGAGGGTGAGGCCACTCCATAACTTCACTCTCAAACATCCTGATATATTAGAGCCAAGCGGTGTCAGTCCTGCATACCACATCATTTACTTATTTTAGTATGCTTTATTGAAGCCTACTGTGTCATTTCTCATGATGACAGCAATCATCATGGTGCACTGACCTTCAGTTCAGTGTAATTCAATAGATGCGGTCAGATCTAATCCAGACTGATCATTTCCATGATTCACTGTCACCTATTAACACTGTGGCCAAAAGGTTGTTGTCAGACATAGTTTAGCTCTTGTGTAAACAGCATAACTGGACTTCAGAATAACTGCTACACCATTTATTAGCATTTGCAGCCGAGTTGAATGTTTACATTTACCGTCGTTTCTGTGTGACTTGAAAACCAGAGTCAATTGTTTGTGCACTAATTTGCAGTAGTAACTTTGCAAAGGGTACAATGTATTAAGGCTTTTTGGACTCACTATGGTTACTTTTACTTTTTTACTGCTTGATAATAAATGAAAACTTATTTTGTTTTCATCCGACCAAACAGTCTAGTATATCTGATGAATACCATAACATCATTTAGCTGTCTTTAATTACATTTTGGTTAGTGGTTTCCTCACACTTGTCTTTTTCATCCAGCTCTCATGGACACCCACACATCTTTTATCTAATCTTTTAAAAGATAGATATGTAAAAAAGCACCTTCAAGATCAAATGGAAACACTGCACCACAAGAATGTCTGGAAGATATAAATTATCCTGTCTTGAGCCTAAGGTGACTTAAGCGCCTCCAACTAATTAGCACAGTGACAGCCTGCAATTACTTTCACATGAAACACTGCCGTTACTTTAACCCATCTCTGTACCTAAACCCAAATATAAGCTCACAAATGATCACATATATACAGGTGGAGACCAAATGCCAGCAGATACAGGAGCGAGCCGAGAGGAGGGAGCAGGAGCTCAGCACCCGGGTGACTTCCCTGGAGGAGGCCGGGTTCCAGGCTGAGAACCAGGTGAAGGAGCTGAAGGAGACCATCTTCGAACTGGAGGACCAGGTGGAGCAGCAGAGGGCCGTCAACTGCCACACCAACCAAGCCGTCCTGGACATGGAGAGTATGTTCTTTTCACTGGTTGTTCAGTTCTCTTTGGCTCTGCGAAGTCTGCAGTCATAAATGTAATTTAGAGAAATTAATCTCTCAGGGGTTTCTAATATTTAGCCCATCCTCGTTTATATAAAGGAGGTAGACAAAATATTAGAAATGCGTCCAAAATAACCATTAACAGTTCCTACCTTCATGAAGGACAACTTACAGGGCTGTTGTATTAGACTGCATTCGTTTAAGCCACACATACCCTATAACACACCTTATAAACTGGCAAGTGAGTGTATAAAATGCAAAATGAGGGCACACTGTAACACATCTGTCTCTGATTTGTCATTAGTGCAGTTGGCAAATATTAAATGGCTGGGTACACTGTATTTCCACAAGCTCTTATGAATCATGGCGGATGAGATTGGTCTGATACTAATATTTTTACTGTGATGAGAAACATTTCTGGGAACATCTAATGCTGTTCAGAAGTAACTTCTGCTATTTTAGGAGCCTTTATGCTATAGATTGGCTGCTGTATCTTCGCCACACTGAAAATACAGTATGGAAGTCACTAGTGAGTTGGACCTGCTGTTCTCATAAACCATGAATTTGTCATTGCAGATCTTGTCAGAAAGCTGGAGGAACAGAAAGCTGAAGCAGAGCGACAACTGAAAGTCTTGAGTAGGCAGATTAAGGTAAGAAAGCTTTGGTAAGCAGACCTGTAAATCTCCTTGATGCCAAATCAGTAATTAAAGCAGTTAGGACATCACAGGCTGAAGACACAAGACAGAAGATAGACATGGAAAACACTATTTCTGGTATGATGTGTTGCAGCAATGATGAGAGCTATAGCATGACACAAAGGCAGTGAACTTATAGTAGCCATATAGTGGTGAAATGATGATTGTCTGGAACAGAATGAGCACAGAGATAGACAGCAGAAGAGTGTTTTGTGTCTCAGTTGTAGATTTAACTACAACTGTCCTCTGTTTTACAGCCATCCCTCAAAAGACTACCACTTTGAGATCAGGGTGATGTTCTAGTTCTCCTTGTACTTCCTTGTCATTTTGCCAAAATATTTGACCTTTGAGTCATCTGTCCACCAAGTATTGTTCTGGTGGCATCCAGGTGGGCTGTTCACGCAGGCAGCTATGTATTTTTTTGGCAGGCACTTATTTTTCTCCATGGTATTCTTCCATGAACATCACATCTGTTTTGTGTTTTTTTTTCTTTAAAACAGGCATTATCATGTAAACCAGATACCATTTTTCATTTCACTGCCACCTCCTTGATATTAATTTAGTACAGTCAGTGATCTTTGCATCTGCCTCTCGTACTTATTTTTTTCTGTCACTTCAACGCAAAGAGTCTCTCCAGTTCTTTTTCCAGTGTAGTTTTGCCTGCCTATGTTCTACCTCCCTTTTGCAGGTCAGATCCAAAGTGTGTTTTTGTTTGTTTTTCCTGTCTCGAGGTAGTTTTTAATTTCATTCCAGCCCTAGGAGTTTAAACACTTTTTTTTCCTGAGTAAAATGTGTTTGGGATAATTTTTTACTTCCACAGATCTCTATTACAAAGAGTAGACACTGTTGTTAACAACAGTCAAAGAGGATCATTTTTCCAGCCTAAACTTTAAATGTTGTTGCAGTATGTTCAATAAATACACCAGAAATTGTTTGTGTATCATTTGCTATTCAGATTTTATTGATGAATTTTTAGACTTAGATTTTAGGACAGATTAATGCTGATATACATCTAAATCTAAGCAGTTTCTCTCTTGTTTGAAGATTTCTGTATGAATTTGCCTGTATGTGTCTATACTTCTTCTACGTGTATAGTATATATCCGCATGTTTGTGTCTTTAGGATGAGAAAGAGGAGTGGCGACGATTCCAGGCGGACCTCCAGACGGCAGTGGTGGTGGCCAATGACATCAAGGTGGAGGCTCAGCAGGAGCTGCGTACACTCAGGAGGCAGCTGCAAGAGGAGCAGGATCGTAGTGCAAAGCTTTCCACAGACATTGAGGCCCTGCAGGGAGTCAGGTACCATCTTCACGATACTCCTTTTTTTCAGTTCCTACCCCTTCTACCAATCCCCTCCCTCGGCTCCCCTTGTTTAGCATTGGGCTGCAGTTCCTTTCTTTCTCAACACAATGTGGATATGAGATACCTGCCAGAGTCTTGCCATATCCCCTTCCAGTGTTTTATAAATGTAGTACTTTATGTAATATATTATAATTTTAACTAGAATCTCTTGCTTAAGAGGTTTCAAAAATTCCTATAAAAGCAGGATAAAATGTTCACCAGGATGTATTTAGTGTAGACATCATTTAGTTCATATCTTGGTGTTTTAGGTTCCTGGGATTTGGCAGACTCTGATGGTAAATTAGCTCTAGTAGTCTCTTGCGATATTTCCCTCTGTGTATTCTACTCCTTCAAGCTGCTGCCCTCTTTGTCTCCCTCTTCCACACTGACCATTGCATTATAGTAACATTCAAACCTCACACTCCACAATAAACTCCAGTATATTGATTAGAGGAGCTCATCATTATATGAGAAGGCAGACGTGGTGGCAGATCAGCTCTACACGCAGAGGCTGCTTTGATTCAAGTGTGTTACAATGCAACACTGAAGCGTGTAACACTGTCCTCACTGCACTTTCCAGTGAAAATAATCCACGCCAATGTATCATCCTTATTAAGATTTCATGTAGTGTTGTTGCACTGTGGCCATGCAGTACTGTGACTGATGTATTTATAGAGAGCGCAGCATTGGTTTGTGTGTGAGTATATTGTATATAAGTGTTTTTGAGCGTGCAAATGCCATGGTGTTTTTGACCGTGTTGTCCTCTTTCATTATCATGCCAGGTCAAATACTTCCTGTGGCAAAGTGCTTAGATTTGCAACTTTATAGCGCTCTTATTATCTTTGTGGCCAGTCATGGTATGATCCTTTTAAACAAACAAATGATCTAAATGATTACTACGTGAAACATTTTCACTTATACTATATCACCTCATAAACCTCATGAGAGCAGTTTTAGTATACAAGAAATAGTAATATCTGGTTTAAAACCAAATATGTCTTGTTCATATGTCAATGCAGTCCTTGTGACTTCAGTTAATTAAATTCCTGGTTTTAGACCATGGCTAAATCAGTGAACTGTCCCTGAGATTAGCTGTTACGCTGCGTCCGCTCCCCACCTCCAGCAGCTCCCTGTGATGACCCTGTCAAAGATGTCCCTCTGACAAGTCTCCCTATGTAAAGTCCAGGTGAGTTCCCTTCCCTGTTAGCCCTCTCTCAGCCAGCCTGCCTCTCCCTGCCCTGTGTGCTGCTGCTGCTCACTGACCTTCCTATCTGTGTTTGGCTTCGTGTTGCTGCTTCAGCCTGTCTGACTCTGTGTGTCTTTCCGTATGCTGGCTGACTGCACATTCAGGGACTATCTTACCTTTTTGGTTTGCTTTGCCTGATTCTTTAAACCTACCGTTCAAGTAGATGTATCTGGTGCCACCTGCTGTTCTTTGAATGAATAACCCTCCTACTTTTTTGGTTAAATAGCAGGATGGTCTGCACGGCATGACTGGATTAAACTCATGCTATGCATCATCTGCGTCAGATACATTTGCATAGCGTCTTCATCACCGGGTGATTTAGTCATACTAGACATTATGAGTGACCTTATTAATCCATAAAGAGGTATGCATGGAGTTTTTAAAAAGTCCAGAATTGCCCAGATGTCTGTTTTTTATAACAGTGTTAAGAAAGACATGTCAGATCTCAAGTTTTGCTGCAAATGTACACTGCACATGTAAATATTTTAAATAGAACTTATATAGTAGTTGTAAAGAGTAGTTCATCTTCTTTCTTCTTTTCCTTTCAGAATAAGCAGCGGAGCCACTTTTGATACCAAGACGGCAGTAGAAGGGCACTAGAGAAGTCCCCTCCACCTCAGCACCATGTGAAGACAGTGTTATTGTTGCACTTATTAACTTTCTGTCATTCAAAATGTAATGTTGTAACCCAGTCTCATTCTAAGCCACAGTGACCAGTGTAGATGCAGTACACAAAGACTCTGGTTTCCATTTCTCTACATGTCTTTTAGAGCCTTTTGAATAAAATTTCTGTACTTTTATTTCTCAATGAATGTATTCTTTCTTTGTAAATTCCTTGACCTCTGTTTAAGGAATGCCATATGTCCGAAAGACTCTCCTTTTTATACTGTGCAAATCTGCTTTGTGCCTTTTTTTTTTAGAAAGTTGAGGTGGTAGAAGGTATGACCTCTTACAAAAAGCACCGTGAAAAAAAGCAGGTGAAGTAGGAAGAATACTTGGTAAGTATTTATTCAGTGGCAAAGCTGGAGCAGTTGAGATTCCCAGCACTCTGCCAGAACAAAGTGAGACTTGTAACATCAGAAAGGCCCCATTTCAAGTCAAAAGCAATGCAGCAGAAATGAGTACAGCTGATATTATGAGGTGGTTCATGGTTGTTATGCTGGATCTCACATTTGCTTTTCTTACTATATCTGTATCAGCAAAAGTACTTTCACTTTGACCTCTGTTTACTTACTATTGAACTTGAAATTTATGTTGTCATTTATTTGGTCTTTGGTCCTGCAGTTGGAATAAAACTGAATGCAGTGTCATATTTAGCCATTAGATGGCACTGTGGAACACAATATCACCATACATGGGTGACAAACAGACAATTACCACACATGGGTAAGATCCATGTGGACATACTGGTATCACCTGTGACTGTTTGTGTATGTATTTTTGATGATTGCTATATTCTTTTTAAATTTACAGTGTTAATTCTTTCTGCAAGTTGATCTTAACCAGGATGTTTATGTAAGCCGAGCTGGTATATCCAGAGCACTGCCAAAATTAGACTTTAGGATTGCCACAAACTCAGACAGCTGTACCTCAGAGTCATGTTTTACTCTCCTCAAACATACCAAAACGTTTTAACACAAAAGACTTAGAAGACTGTGCTACAGGTTCCTAAAAGGGTAATTTTTCCCTTAAAGTACCACTGTCAATATATAATCAACTGCATGAACCTTTTATCTGAACCTCAAGAGTTCACTCAAGACTCTGATACTTCATCCTTGATGATCAGTCTTGAATCACTATATTAAACATTTTTGGAAATTTCTTCAGTTTTCTTTTTAACAGATCAGATCCTCAAATGTTGTGATGTCACTCACTTTAAAAGATATGTCACTTATTTCATCCTTGAGCCAAATCCTTACACAATATTCTGCGTTGTTGTAGTATAATGGTACATTGCAGGATCTCAGGTTCCACTAACAGTCTTTATCAGAGATATTCAATTTTGTTAAAAGCCATATTGTTCTACCAGATAGGTGCTCAAAATGTAAACATTTGTGTATGCTCAAAAATACCATTTAGAAAAAAACGGAAACAGTGTGAGAGGTCATTTTCTGTCCATAATAAAGCCCTTTAATGAACAATACAGTGAATGTGCTGTTAATTTATTCTGAAAAGTAAGACTTAAAAAGTGACTGGTTTATGCCTGTGAACAAACAGAAAAGTGTATTGTACGCCTGTTTGACTGTTGTTCATTAGGTAAATGAATAAATGAAATTCCACCAGTCCAGCTGTGCTTGTGTATCTCTTTTAGTCTACACTCTTTGGAGGCGAGGTTGAGTGCAATGCAATGTTTAAGACAGAAATTCCTCATGCGTCACTGATAAAGACAATCTAAATCCCCACTCTGCAGCCTGGAGTCCAATGTTCACCAGGTGCAATAGGTAACATTGGCTTGATGATTGGGCTGCTCAGATTTTGTGTTCCAAATTAAGATCTGGCTATCTGCAGCTGGTCATCTGTTATTGACCGTTCTTTAGTTCAGACTGTGAACACATGATCTTGTCAGTTAATCTCATAAGATAAATAGTAAAGTGAGTGTTTTAAGTCTTATCTCCAGTTCACAAATGCACATGCTGTCTCGTCAGATTCTCCTCTCCCAGGGTGTATGTATTGTATATGTCTCTACACAGCAACCCTGTTCATTGTGTCCGTTAGGTCCCAGGGTGATGAGGGGAGCGTGTCCAACTCTGATAACAGCCGTCACTGGTGCGGCATCTCCATGATCCCGACCACACCCACCGACGCCAGCGGAGATGCCGACTCAGAACCCGGAGCTACTGTCAAATCCCTCATTAAGTCCTTTGATACTGTTGGACAGAGTGAGCACCGAGCACCTCAACACACAAACACACACATGTACACAGCAAGGGAATCCCAACACAGAAGTATAACTATACAGGACAACAGCTGGTGAGATCTCCAGCGTGGATATCTGTAATTCCTCTGCGGCAAAGTCATTTGCAGTTGCGCCTGGACTGTGTGGCCTGGGCTGACCTCAGGCAAGTTGTAGGGTTTTTCTGTTTTTTTCAGTAGAATCATATGACACCCGTTAAAAAAACTTGATCTGTTTGGTAAATCTGCGATGAGGAGGAAGCATTTTCATTTTACAGCTTTAGTTGCCACAGCATTCTGGAAATGGCTGTTCTTGGAACATGTCAGCAACTTCAGTGTGTGTCATAGCATATTCTAAATATAGTATATTAAAACCACAACAGTGAATGTGGGATGACAAGTATGTAAATCTAAGTATGTAAAACAGGTTTTAATACCGGTGTCAGTACAGTACCAAAGTTTTAGAATTACTGTCTTCACCTGTCTTTGTCATGTGAACATATTTTCCTACCAAAATCTACACTTAGTTGCCATTTTGTCAGCTCATCTGTGCAGTCTGATGTAATCCAATACCAGAGCCCTGCCATAACATCCATCTTACAAGGTTTATAATGTTTCATCTGAGGTAAAAAATGTGTAAATTCAATTATGTGCTTATTATGAGCCAAGTGATATTAGAGACACCTCTGAATATAATGCAGTACAGTACAACATCACCACTAATTATGACCTCAGTGTGAAAACATATAATTTTATTAACGTCTGTATGACTGTGTCAAAAAAAAACTGGACATTATAAGCATCCTAAAAGTAGGGTATGGCAGTTGTACAGGGTTACAATAGACTGTACAGATGCATAAACAGATGCATAATACATAAACAAGACTAATCTGACCAAAACTGAATGCCACCTTTGGGTTGTTGATAGTTTTTTATACTACAGTACAAACAGATTTTGTAGAAGTCTCTACGCTGTAGGCCTAATTACTGTTTGCTGAACATTTGTAAGTTTTTCTGCTCCTGGCTTTAAATACTACACTTCTTTCCTTGCCTCTTTTTGCTCTTTGTTTTTTCTTGAGCTATACTGAAGGCATGTTGGAAGTCACTTTCGATCTTGCACCAGCTGCCGCTGCACAAAACTGCTTTAACTATGTTTGTGCTGGAGGAAGGGCATCCTTCTCCTGCTGTCACCTAAGATAAAGGCTGCTGGTTTTCTCTCCACATAATTATTATTTGCAGTAATTACAATGAAGTCTTAAAATGAATGTCAAAATTATTTATAGATATTAGAAATTATATTTCTTGATTTTTTGGCAATTTACCAATTGGTTTATTATCTGTACTTTCAGATGGACCAGGCCACACAGTTCAAATGCATTCCTCCCAAAGAAGCCCGCTGAGTGGGATCCCTGTACGCACCACACCTGCTGCTGCTGTCTCCCCGATGCAGGTATACGAGATATTTTCCTTTTAAAATGCAAAAAGTACTTCCTGAGTGAAACTGTTAAAGAACTCCGATACGATGAGATCCCTGTTCTGTTTTGTATTTATCTAGAGACACCCATACATAAAGCCACTATCAAAGACGCTGGAAAAAAGAATCAACCATGGAGAATTCTCCCATCAGTATGGTATGTAACACAGATATGGTTTTAGTTTCATGTCATGGTGTCTAATTTCATTTAGCAGTCGCTGTGGAACAAGTGATTCACTAGCCAAAAGTACTGCTATAAGTCAGTGCCTTTAGAAGTGAGTAAGGATCAAATGTCAGAAGTAATTATTCGACACGGAGAGAGAGTCATCTGAATAGATGAAAGATATGCAAACATCCGACTATTGTTGTTTGTGTGGGTACTTTTATGATTTTGTCCTAGCAAGTAAATACTGTAAATGTGGTACTGAGCTCTACAGCTGACAGGTGTTCCCGCACCTTCCTTGATTAGTTGACTGAGAGCAAACATACAGTAACGTGAGCATCAAACTGATCAGAAATGATTTTTGAAGTACTGGGATTTCAGTAAAATCACTCTGCTGATCTTGTTTCACTGTCTGCCTATTCTGAAACGGAAACTTCACAGCTCATTGCTTCTCAGATGTGTCTTTGTACTGACAGTAGGACCAGTATACAGGAGACTTTTTCAGGCAAGACAGGTATCATTTTGAGTATTTTGAAGACTAAGCTTAAAACTCGAGGTGACGTGTAGTCCATTTCTTATTCGATTTGAAAAATCTGTAACTTTTTATAATTGTTCCTTAAATTACATGTATGAATCTGCTTTCCATCTCTCCTTTCATGCCCTGTTTTTGAATGTTTATACCCTACCTATACGTTTGTTGCAGTCCTGCTTTACTTTTTTACTTAAAATACAATGTGATTTGTCAAATGTGCTTCATGAAGAATGCTGTGATCTTTCTGTTTCTGATTCACACTTCACACTCTCTTTTGCTCCTTTCCTTCACTCCCCCAGATAAGTTGTCGGGCTGCGGGGAAGACCTGAAACCTACCAGCCTAATGAGGAAGAGCCCCTCTCTAGAGTCTGTGATCAAACCCCCCGCCTCCTTCAGCAGCCACGCAGCATCATTCACCTACCACCGAGGCAACAGCAAGCTCAGGTGGGCTTACCCAAATTATTTTTTTCTGATGATTCACTGTGATTTACAGTAAAAACTGTTTCACTTCTGCATTTGTGTGAGACAGAAGTTCTCCCTTAAGATCCTTGATAACATGTTTTTGTGTTAATGTAACTGTCACTTAGTAATCTTGTAGGCTTTTTAAATCACAAAATATTGTATTGAAAATCTGTTTGAAATATTTAAGTCCCAGCTTATAGACTTTGAACTCTGCACAGCCTGTATTGCCGAAACTGTTGATGTAACGCACATAGCTTTAACGCAGCAGAGAGGTCGCTTATCAGAAAAGGAAGAGAGACAGATGTTAAACAAACATGCTTTCATTTTCTGACATCTGACATTACTGTTGCCATTTTCCCATACAGGCTACCTCTTTGCAAAAGTGACTCCATGGTCAACTACAACTGCCCCAGTTACTTTTAAGATGACTCAGTGTTTGAGTTTACATTGACGTGTTTTCACAGTGAGGCAGTAAAGTTCATTGAAGCAGTCAAATACTTGGGCGTCATAGTGGAACACCCTCAGTTTAAACCATCCAAAACAAATGTCCTGTTAACATAATAAACACCTCTCTCAGTTATCTGGAAACTAAAAAACTTGTCTGTCCAGCTTCACCTCTTCTTCCTCTAATATAATATTATTGAGCATCCTGCTCTTCACCATCTGTATTTGCTGTCTTTTTAGTGCCAAGAATAAAGTTTCAAAGTTGACACACACACACAGTCATAAAGATAATTGTTTTTTCCTCCGCCAGCTGATCTGTAGCTGATCTTTTCTTCAGCATGTTACTGTCTGTCTGCTCTCACATGTTAACCTATTTGTACATTAACAATGTAAATGTCACTGTGTTGCAGTCCTTCGCGCAGCAGGACAGCAGCAGCAGCAGCAGATCACTAGCACTACATTCCCGTGTTTGGGATGATTTTAGGGTTGTGATATATCACTGCTGATAAATGATAAATCTTCGCCTCTGCAGTATTTGTTTGGATAGGATGTTGCCGCTTCTGGCCTTGCAGTGACTCAAACAGAGAAATAATGAATTTAACAGCAGCGCGGCTGTGACGTGTGAAATGTTTACCATGTTCAGAGCAATGACCGTGTCTTGTGGTCTTCCCATGGCCTCAGTTCCAGCACAAACCCCAGGGAGCAGACCCTCTGAATAATACTGCAAATAGGCATTTAACCAATCTGTTGTACCACTTGTTACATCTATTTTTTTTAAATAATGATGTGAGTATACTGTATATAAACATTAGAGCATGAGTCCATGGAGGCAGACTTAATTCTCTGAGCTGTATATAGTTGGCTTCACTCCAGAGTAATCTTAAACTAACTCTGAACTCTAACACAAATATACTGAACTGCAAAAAAGCTTTGATGATAATACAGTACAGAGGAAACCTTTGGAATTTAGATAAAGTATCAAAGCATTGTACAAATTAAAAAAATAAAAATTCTTTAATACTAGAATGTATTTTCCTTTTCTCTATCATGGTGCATACTACAGTATACTGTTTTAAGCCATAGAGTTAATATTAATGCTTCATATGTTTTTAGGACACTGGGATCTTGTATGAAATTAGAGCATAATTCAGTTTACCTAATGGTCTCATTACCATCATTTGTGGCACCATATTTACGATGTGCCATTAGGCAGCTTAGCTGCTTTTTCACAAATAACACATTGGTTGCATTATATGGGGGTTTTCAGCCTTTTCCCTCTGTTTACCTTTTTAACTTTCCTAAACTAAAAAAAATATTTACAAAATAGTTATGAGTAAAGTCCCTGCAGAATCCCAACCAGACATCTGAGCATCTTGTTTTTACATCAGGGCCTCTTATGAACTAGCTTTTAGAAATGGTGAAATTATATCCTACAAAGGATTTTTTTCTGGAAATGTTTATTTAATTGAAGACTGTCTTATGCTGTCCCCTGTAACTACCCCCTCCCCCCCTCCCCTCTCTCTCTGTGATTGCGGTTCGTGTTTCCCTGGTGACAGTGTGGAAAGAAAGGACCCCTTGGCTGCACTGGCCCGGGAGTACGGGGGATCTAAGAGAAACGCTCTACTGAAGTGGTGCCAGAAGAAAACAGAAGGCTATCCGGTAGGGATCACAGGCCAGAGACCTCTCTTAAATACAAGATGGGCTCCATTCACTTTCACACCCTGCTTTTCTCTGCATCTTTGTCAGGTAGTTTTATTTTAGTCTCACACACCTCTGGTTTTCATTTAAAAGTAAGATGACAGCCCGCCGCCCTCCTTTTATATTGCATGAATACAGTATTGGTCTGCCTATGCCCTCGGGTTTGGTAGTTATTTCATTTTTGTCAGCCATCACTGAGGTGTTAGACTGTAGTGGCACATTACTGTGTTTGCAGACACACCATTCACCCACCTGTCATCTCAATGGGGATATGAAGTCATTGTGGCACAGAGGCAATGGAAACAATGAAGCAAAGCATGTTATGTGTTCTACAGACACGCTGGATTTATACATGTGTGTATTTATATACCCCCCTTGTTTTATGCATGTCCATTTGTTTATGCATTGTTATTGTGTTGTCCCATCTGTGTTCTCTGTCTATGAAGCCAAGAGCTGACAATCACCTGGCTTAGCTGCTCCCCTAATACCAAGTTTAAGGAGCACATTAAACCCAGTGGGATTAGAGATTTGCCCATAATCATCATGTTTGTGTGCCAGCAAGCCAGCTAGTTAATGCTAAAACCCTCACCACCAGGCAGACTGGTCCCAGCCTGCAAACTCTAGCCTAATAGAAGATTAATTAGAGTTGTAAATATAAATTGTTGTTCAGGGTGGGTCAAATAGCATGTAGCTCTGGCTTGATGAAGTATGAAAAGGCACAGGTGACGATAACTGTGAAAAACAGACCCTGCTTTCTCAGTGATTTATGGTCTAAATAATTAGAATGAGTTCAGATTAATAATCAATAGTAAGCGCAAAGCCGCCTAATGTACTTTGTGTCTTCCTTCCTTCATCCAAGGTTGGGTGGTCACAAGCTGCGTGTGCTGGTAAACACACACAGCAGATCCTCTGTGATGGAAATATCTGAGCAGATGAGATAAAAGTGATGCTGAGCATCACACAGTCTGATGAGCCAGCTGATATGATGGCATACATCTATACAGGGTCAATTGTTTGGATTCACATTCCTTTGTTTGATATGGATGTTTGGGCAGCAGTAGACACCAGCTTGTAATGGAAGGTCACTGGTCCAATATCCAACACCAGCTCGGTGATTAAGAAAAGTTTTATTTTAGCACTAGAAGGGCAAATATTTCCAGTATACAAATTCAAGTTTATAAAAACACGTTTTTAAAGGGGATTAAAAGGCTATACAAAGTCAAGCAGTCTGATGTCTTCAGGCAGTTTAGCCTCCTAGGAAGACCAAACACCCTTCCTGCTGTGTAAGCTACCCTGGGTTAGAGCACCAGCTAAAGGCTTACAATCAGTGGTGGAAGAAATACTCAGATTCTTTACTTAAGTAAAAGTAGTAATACCATAAGTAGAAATACCATAAGTAGAAAATAGTGATAGTCCTGCATTTGGAATTTTACTTTTTATTGGTGTATTGTTATATATTATAGGGCTAATCTAATGTAGTTAATAAAGCATTTTTTAGTTATTAGGTAACTACTAATATTCAGTTTACTATGACATAAAACGGAAAAAAGCAGAGAGTCCTCACATTTGAGAAAGATAATTATTGATTATTGGATTATCAAGATTGTTGACAATTCATTTTCTGTTGGTTGATTGATCAATGTTATTATTGATTCTTTGTGTAAGCAGCATTTTAAGGTTGCAGCTGTTCATGGTGGAGCTATTTTGAACTCCTTTATGACCTATTGGGTATAGTTTAATGTAAAAACATGTTGTCATGATTTATTTTGTCCATCACATGTTTTGTATGTAAAATCTTACTCTACAAAGATAATGCTAACTATGGCTATAAAATAAATGTAGTGAAGTAAAAAGAAAAATATTTCTCTCTGAAATGTAGTGGAGTAGAAGTAGCAACAAATTAAAAAAATACTCAAGTGAAGTACACGTGGGTCATGATTAGTATAGCACATGTGCTTAGTTATGTTCCACCACTGCTTGAATTTAAATGGACTCTTGTTAAATAGTAACCCAAATGGAATTGCAGATCTCAGTTCAGTTCAGGACAGTTGGATCCAGCAACATGAAACCTATAATCGAGCCTCATTCCCATTTAGCTATGGAACGTATGATCCCCTCTCACAAAGGGCTTAGCAACACAGTGTGATTATTTGCAAGTATCAGGAATGCAGTAAGAAGATTTGGCTCCTAGCAGTGTTTCAGTCTGTGGCATAATCAGTCCCCTCCTGGAGTACCTGTTCTTGATTCGAGCTGTGAGCCTCTGTGTTTGTGCATTTTCTCCACCATGTGCCATGTGCCCGGCCTGTAATTCGATTCATTCACAGACTATTAGGCAGTTAACCTTAAAAATGTCTATTTTCGGACAGGCGTGACTGACCTTTGCTCTATTACCTTAAGGGTGTTTGATCATGATCCATTGCTGTCTATCTGATGAATATCTGAACTGCTGTTTCGTATATCTGTATGAGTATATCTGAAGGGAATAAAAGCAACGGTGTCTTTAAATATGTCCATAAGACCAGGTTTCCAGGAATCTCCTAGTCAGACTGATTTCCCACATCTAATTAAATGAATTCTTTTTGTACACTTGGCGTTTAACTTTAGTTTCTCAGCAGGCATAAATACGAGAACAGCTGTTATTTGCATCTTGAGCTTTTTTGGTGGATTCCACTCCCTTCCAGAGGGATTTCTGTTTTCTAGATGCATAGATATGTAATGTATGTTTGTGTGTAATGTTTGGTCATCAGTATATGTGACCACAGGGCCCCACTTGAGTCTCACGGTGAGCTGAGGGAAAAGGTTTCTGTCAAGAGGATGTGTTGAACTTCACGTGTCTGGAGAAAGGTCAGGCTGTTATGAAGCCTCCGTCCACATGGAAGCCAATAATTAGAGGCCTAATGTCCGGAGACGGACTGATCTGTCACACAGTTTTTAGCTCCAGGACAGCAAAGGCACAGAGACCACGACAATCATCCGAAATACAACCACATCCAGGTTGCCTGCTTTGTCTTTCTTTCTCTCTGTCATGCTCGTTTTCTGCTCTGATAAAGGTTAGTGAGGTTTAGTTTTATCAGTACATCCACATGCACTTAGTGGTTCCTCTCTTCTCTGCTGTGGGCTAAGGTCAAAGAGAACATTAATTGGCTCCTTAGAATAAGCAATTGTAAGAGTCGCCCAGTTGTAATTTATGCTTGGCCTCTTCAGGTTGCATAATTAATGGTCACTTTAAGGAGGCAGCTTGGACAGTCACCGTTTACTTTGCAACCTCTCTCAGTTTCTAAACGGTGGAGTCAGGAAACCAGCTCTTATATCATGTTCATCTGCCAGCGTGGAGCCAGAAAAACTGCTGTGTGAGATTTCGACAAAGCCGATGGGAGGGTCAGCCACGTGCCAATTGTGATTACAGTCCTATTGTTGGCAACCCCTTTGCTCAAACAGCAGTCTAATTAAAGTGAAATAGAAAACAGGAGCTATTGTAAGCACGCCGGGAGACAATTTGATGCTTAGGTGCAAATAGCTGCTGAGAGCACACTCAACCTGTGCGATTATAGCTGGACACAAAGCCTGATGTCACACTCCGCTTGTTTACTGTGATCAATAAAGGGATTACAGAGATGAGTGTTTGTAGTCGTTACAAGGAAAAGATTTATTAGACCACAGGGTGAGGGNCGCGTAGGCTACTACAAGTGAGAAAAATGAAGCTTCACCTCATCTGGATTATTGTTACATATTGGGTAATGTGTTTGCAAATGCAGGCTTTTCTGTTCTTTTAGTGCAAATAGGTGACAAGGGAAAAAAGAAAGCAGTAACCATGGCCTACGTGGCTTAAATCATGCATCCAGCCGAACCGCAGGTGTGCGCATGTGTGTGTATGGATGTGTGTGTCTGTGTAAGGATGTGTCTGTGAGAATGTGTTGGTCTGAACATGTGTCTGCCATATGGATCTTGTCTCTTGATAAACTGTGACAGCTAAGACAGCTAGGGAAAGAAAAGGCAAAACATGGCAAACATGGCATGCAACACACAAACATATACACGAGAGTAGGATGGTCGTGCTATCTCCATGGAGAGGAGCTCTCGAAGTCCTCAGGGAGATTGTGGCTCCATACTAATGCAGAGGTCCTTAGAGCAGTTAAATACCTGAGCTGTGTTAAACTCTCAGCTGAGGATGAGATGTGAGCGCAGATATGCTCCATCACACCTCAGATTTAAAATTCTGGGAAGCACTGATCGATCAAGAACTTAAGCTGGCTCTGATTGACTCTGCCCTGTGGGAGAGACTGAAGGGGCCTCTTACAGGAAATTGGTATTCACAAGGGATCCTGTGCACATCACTGGACACAGACTTAAAACACAAGGCCGCTTTTATTAAACTTCTGTTAACTGGTTTTCAAGGCTGTTTGTAAGACCTGACTCAAATGAGCATGTTGCTGTACCACCACAATCGGCCTGAAACTGGATGTTTTGTGTCTTCTCTACTCTTTCCTGCTGTGCAGCTCAAAAGTCTTTATATTGTATGAATGTACATCGTGGTTGTGCAGCAATCAGACCAGGGATTTGTGAGCACAAAGCAAGCTGGGCCATTTTTATATCTAATTTTGAAGTTTTCAGTAGCAAAATCTCATATATTTATGGGGTATATTGTAAATCCTTCCACCTTCATTGGACAGTTTCTACTCAGCTGTCTTCTTGTATTCAGAAGTAAAAAAGGCTACTTGTTGTGGTTGCAGCTTTACAGTGTTTGGCCATTTTAGTCAATAAGCAAAGGCTTCCTTGAACGTCTGGTCTGTTGGAAAACACTCTGGCCTCTTACTGTATGTTTATCAGGCACTTTGATGTCTTAATTTAGGACAGCTCTGGACACGTTTTTAAACGTTTGTTTTCCTCAATTAACCATAGAAGCCAAACAAAAATAAATGTGCTGTTTGTTCAAGATGGGAACAATGAGCAAAGGCTCAGAACATTAGGCTCAGCTGGGCCAGATAGAGCACAGCTCATCCGGCCTCGTCTGGGAAACTCGCGCACACACACACACACACACACACACAAATCTATTGAAGAAACAGGATTGGGACCCCAGGCGAGTGTGGAATGGAGGTCAGACATCGAGGAGGAAAATAGGGTAGGAGTTCAAAGAGTAACCATAACTGTAAGTACTAATAATGTAGGATTGACAGTAATAGTACTGTGAGTGAGATCATCACAGTAAATAACAGATTGCAGTTGATCATAGTAGGGGGTTTACTGCAGTTGACTACAGCTTTATGAAGCCAAAGTAAACATTTTGCTGTGATTTTGCTGTAATTGCAATAAACGGATCAAACTGATGCCAAAATAACTAAAATATCATGCTGATTAGTTATACCTATGAAGGACAACAACTTTTTAAATGTTTGTTTTCTGAATGGAGTTTGTAACGATCAGGGCTATGCTATGCTAACTTGTTCACAGTAAAGTGCAACAATAGCTGGAATAAAGTTACAGACACATTTTTTGAACTCACCACGTAGTTCAATTTCCTCGCTTTCTTTTCTCCAAGCAATGTCCAGTTTTGTTCGTTTTTTAAATGAATATGAAGTAGGCTAACAGTCCAACAGAGCTCTGGGTGCCAACCGACGCTAAAAACAACAGTGGGACCGGAAATTCATGGAAGCTAGCTGCTGAGAAGCGTGAGTGAAGCTAAATCAACATTTTAATCCAAAAAGCTAAAGTAAAAAGCTAATTTAATAAAAGCAGTTGACTCTGAGCTCCTCTCGTGGGTAAACATAGTAGTTGTCAGAGCAACACCTAGACAAACTACGGGTGTTTATTTGTCTAAAAGCTGCAGCGCTGCCCCAGGCTCTTTCCTCTACATTTCCCCATAGTTTAGCAGCTCTCTGTCGCCCAGCAGCATGTCACTTCCCTGCTCTGCCTGGTCCTCTCCGAATAACGCTCTGAACGCAAATTTCTCGGTCAAGTTGAAAAGCGAGCAAACCAGCGAATTTGCACACATTTGCATCTTTGCATTGAGTTTTTATGTAATCAAGCCACGCCAAACGCTGGATTCGCTTTCAGTGTGAACACACCATTATACTTTCCGCGTCTGTGAGTATGCGAGGGTCCGACAAAAAAATCCTAATCAGAGTAGGTAGGCCACACGTAGGCTCTGTGTAGACGTCTGCGTGCCTACCATTTTTAATGTGCGGTGACTACGCTACCAGGGCACCAACTGATCTGCTGCACATGTGTGAAACGAGCCCACCAAGCTGACTCCAGAAAGTAGTATAAACAGTAGTCCGCGTCCGTGAGGTCCAAGCTGTCCGTGTGCGCATAAGCTCCAGAGTATATTCGAGCCTTGAGGCAGGGGAAAACCTTTAGCCTTGATCCTACGAGTTCAAACACAGTACATTGGTATACAAAGTCAAATATTGAGTCAAGAGTGAAATCAAATCAGTGACATTCTTTAAATTTATAGAATGTTTTAAATGGTGAGAAGTTCCATTATTTTGCGACAGCTGTGGAGCCATACTAGAATAACTGACATGCTCAGAGTAGTTTTACACCACAACTTTGACGAGGATCATAGTTTATGTGAAAATTACCAAGTAAATGTTATTAGATCTTACAGTGCAACAACTTTTAACAAGTTAAACTCTATGGTAATCTAGAACTGTTTTATATAATCTTAACATAACAGTTTTTCTCAGTGGCTTTGATGCATTTCTTAGATCAGAATTGAAATGGACCTCCACATCATCTGGTCACTTGTGCACATCATAAAAGCAAGTTCTCACTTTTTTGAACAAATTGCGAATGCTTTGAAACATTTATGCAAATTATTATGTACAATTGTCTGCTGTATCCTACATTATCAATTGCTTATGTCATGTTGATCACAATGTATTATTGTACTGGTTCTATGAATAGTCTTTCAATTCCAAAATATCAAGGCACAAGTCCATTGTATAAGTTGCAAAACAGTTGTATCATAATCTGTCCAAGGATATTTTCTAGTCATGTCTTTTTTTTTTAATAAATGTGTCCATATGGAACATATCCGTTGTGATGTGGATGAGAATCTGTGGCCGGACAGACAGGAACGTCAGCCCTAAGGGCTGTTTCCCATGTTTACATTCCTAATTTTGTAATTTTTCCCGATGTGCTCTGCAGTGTTGTAAAACAGTCTTTTTCTTTTCTGTATCACAATAAAATGCTTTGTCAACAAATTACAGTTCAAACAGTGAAAGCGTAACTGCGCATCCTGTTCTCTTGCAATGTAAAACTTTGTACTGTTTAATTTTATATATGCCAGACAGAAAAAGTGCAGCCTTGTGCATTTTCATCGTAGTCATCCAAACCTCCATAGTTTACATCAGAAAATACTTACGGAGTACACTGTTATATTAACAACATGGCTTAACGTTTTGACTATCAATGACACAGGGATGTGTCATTGTGGTGGCACTGACATGTTCACTCACATAGATTTTTACTTTTGAGAGATAGACTAAGGATTACGAGGAAGTTTTTGCAGGTAACTTAAGTTAGGTCCACTGTGAAATGCACTTACTGTTTTGCAAATGTTAGGAATGTCTTGAGAAATGTACCAAAGCAGCTGAGAAAAACTGTAACACACACCATCTCTTATGTTATTATGAGATAGATGAACATTTTCAATCAAAGGCAGATCTGTTCTAGTCATCAGTACAGATGGCCGGTTTGCTCTTCTGCCCTAATTGACCTCGTCACTCTCCCCTTCCTTTATCCTGTCCTGTGTGCGGAATAGGTCCATTAAATGATATGTAGAGACAGGATGAATCTATGGAGAGGGGCACCGCCAGCTCCACCCACTCTGTGACCTTCCCTGTTGTCCTGTCTTTATCTGCACAGCCCGCCTGTCTGGGCTTTTAGCCTGTCGGTGCTCATGACTATGATTCATTGCAAGGTACATTAGGGCTTTCTCCCCCTTTCTGTCTTTCCCTGTCTTTGTCCCTCCATTTGTTTTCACATTGTTGCCTTTTCCCCATCTGTTCTTGCTAGTCTCTCTTCGTTCATTGTTGTTTTGACATCCTCAGGTTGTTTGTCTTCTTGTTGCCCTACTTGTTCAGTGGAGATGAGGTAAAGAGATTCTGTGGCAGGAAATATACTGGGACTAGCTCATCTGTCGGACGACTCTCTCAGGCTTGATGTCTCTTGCTGTCACCGCTTAGACTGATGGCTTTTTAACAAACTGTATGTGTGTGTGTCACATGATCACAGTTATCCTACATTGCTCCATGACCTCTGGCTGCATCCTTTGTCTGTGGTTAAGAGCTCAATATTGCAATAATGCTGAGAGCATGACAGCAGAGGGGCTTTACTCTGTTACTAGATGTGACACCCGTCCAGTAGCATTCACACATGGCAGCAGAGAGCGCACACTTTTCACACGCTTAGTTTCCAGCTTCTCCTCGATGAGGACTTGCTGCTTTTTTCCCTTTTGTATAATTATAAAATGAATATTTTAAGACAACAGCTTGGGATCTGGGAAATTGTTTTTTTTGTGAAAAGTAAAAATATTACACTGAATCTACAAAACAGACCACCTTTCCAGCTGTTATGTTTAGCACTTTTGCAGCATTTTCTTCATTAGCTGGAAAATGTTTACTTCCTGCTTTTTGTGACATCAGTATAATGTATAAGCTTTTTGTGTTGTGCACCATTAAAAAGCTGAGCATCGGTGCTGTAGCATGGGTGCCATTTTTTATAATATATATATATATATATTCTTCTTATGTGTGACATATCTTTGTCCATTTGTTTTGTAAAGCCTTCCTTGCTTCAGGTTAATTTTAACTCGTAATTTCACTATTTTATGTTATCACAGATCTGGTCTGCTTCCAAGTGGGAAGCAGACCAGAGCAAATACACACAGATCAACTTGACATTCCCTCTTTTTTTCCTCCTCTGCTCAGTCCTCTCCCTGTACAAGCGCCTGCTTCTCTCTCATACTCTCTTTCTCTGAGCCCTAAAAAGCGACGGCTCTGTCTTTTGTGCCGAGAGAGACACTTCCTGTCGCTTGATGCTGTGTTTGCTTTTCTG
>JAPMOB010242833.1:0-46130 GCA_029875015.1 Lepomis gibbosus | reverse complement strand
GGGTTGGCTGATGGTCATGTGATCTCAGAATACGGTAGCCCTGGAGTCTAATAGGAAGGAAAAGGACAGAGAGATGATTAGGAGAGGTAGAGAGGGAGGGAAATAAATAGTATAACACATTTCATTTCAAAACATTAGGTAAGTTCAAACCTGAGGGAATACAATAGATAAACTTAACTGAGACAGCAAGAGAAAGGAATACAAAATAATGGTGTCAAGACAAGAGATAAAGTGTATCCAACAGAGACATCAGATATCAGAAAGAAGCATCTAGGAAACATTCAGGCACAATGAAATAACCAAGGTTATCAATGAGGACAAAAAAGAGTAAAATATAAACCCATACACATTTACAGCACATTTAGCAGCTCTGTGAGGCTGTACTTAGGCACAGTGGTGCTTTGAGCTTCATGCTAAAATCAGCGTGCTAGCATGCTCACAAAGATAATGCTAATGTTCTGATATTTACTAGGTATACTGTTTACTATGTTTACTATCTTAGTTTAGCATGTTAGCATATATTTTCTAATTATCACGAAACACAAAGTACAGCAGGCTGATGAGACTTTTATTAGTTTTACAGGTATTTGATGATAAATCAAAGTATTGGGTTCATTGAATTTTTTTCTTATGGCACTAGATTAAGAGTTAAAAGTTTTAGTTTTATCACCAAAGTGACTGCAATTCATGGGGACATGCAAAACTGTACCAAATGTTATGGCAATCCACCCAATATTTCCAATAGTTTTGAGATATTCCACTCACCCTAAATGTCAACCTCATGGTGGCACCAGAGGTAAAGTCAATGAATCACCTAAGTGATTAGGATTCATGATGACACTGCAATATCTGGAGCTGTTCTGCTAGCATGGCCAGTAAGTATTTGCCTCACAGGAGACTTTTCAAAAACAAATACATCGTGAACATTTTGTGCATTCTATTGATCATCATCTCAAGTTTTTTATTTATGTTCTTCCAAAATGATTTCCCCCATCCCTTACCTGGAAGCTACTTAACTTTTCGAGTGGACTCTCCACACGGGGCAGGCTGAGAAGAGGCAACCCCATGGCGGGCTCTGGACGCTGTGGAGGTGGAGGAGTCGGCAGTGCTATCTGGGTTTGCTGGAAATTGTTGATCACACATGACACCTAATGGAGAGGAGAGAAAAGTGGTAAAAGAGAGAGAGACACAGATGGATGATATTCTGGTTTTCTGTATGCTCCAAGTGTCCATGGGAACAGATACTGAAGAGGACACTTAGGCTACAGTTTGAGAGGGAGAGACACAGATAAAAGAAAAAGAGAGAATGAAATATGGGAGGAGGAACCACAGGGAGCTTTATTTTACCACAGACCTTTACCACAGAAGTTTCCCCAGAAAACTGATTTAGACCAAGAGGTCCAACATCAAATGACACAATTTGAATATGCCACGGTAAAGATTCAGATCAGTCTATTCACATTCACAGTCTATCACACAGGCAGTAAGGCTCTTTCGTCTCAAGCTCGCCTTAATCATCAGTCCATCCTCCCACTATCTTTCCTGCTCCCACTTCACACCAACAATGCTCTCTCTTAGCACTTTTCCCTGATACAATCATTCCCTTCTCCCTTCATACTATCCTCCTGCACCACAGCAATACACTGGTCAAAGAGCTGGTCAAAGAAAAGTATTTCTCAATGAAAAAAGCATTTGCACTTACTTCAAAGTGGAGCTAAAAACCAAATTGCAATATCTGCACTTTGGTTTTGTAATCTCTCAGCTCTGAAAGATGCTATTGTGTTTTCTGCACTCTCTGTCGCAGAGCTAAAGCAAAGAGAGCCAGGCTATATGAAATTAAAGCTAGCATGTAAGATAGCCACTATTTCCCCACCTGCTATCTGTAAGTGAAAAAATATCCATTTCGACCAACCAACATCAATAGTTAGTTATTCCACATTATTAAATGAGGCAGTTGCTAAATGCAATCATAATGCAGAGAAAAACACAGCTAGCTAAAAACTCCTGCTAAAGGTAGCTAGCTATCTTTCACAGAAGCTCCGAATGAAATCTCAGCTTTTGACTCTACTGAAAAAAGTGACACCTAACTAAACAGATATTTAATCCTCATAAACTATGGGCTGTAACTAATCTAAGTCAAGTTTATATCTTAAGCAAACTTGTTAAATGGAAATGATAGGTGAAAGAACATATATGGTTTGTTGTGTTTCCCCTCAGTTTCCCTGAGGATGATAAAAAGGCAAAGTGCACTATTTTAGGTATTTTTTTGCATTTACTGGGGGTAAAATAATCAGCCTGAAATGGCATGCAATGAAGACATTATAACCTTGATATCACTGTTTGTAAGCCAGTCAGCAACCCTTTTAATCATTTTTTATCAACAGCTCTGTTTTTGCTGATTTCTGCCTTTGTATGAGAGTATCTTTTCCCCCAGTCTTCCTGTCCAGTCTTTCGACCCATTACCATCTACTTTTGCCTCCATCCTTTTTTGAACCCTGAAATTCCATCCATCTCTTCTTCCACCCTCTTCCCTCCTCATATCTCCCCCTCTCCCTCTTCTTCTTCTCACCAGGAAGGCAGCGATGGCCCCTCCTGTGATAAACCCAGCCAGGACATCGTTCCAGTGGTTTCTGTGTTCAGTCACCCTCATCACCCCGACCAGCACGGCCAGAGACAGCAGCACCAGGCACAGGGTGGGCTTTGTCAGACGGGTCCCTTTGGTCCGGAACACCAGAGTCACATACATCTGTAAAAAATGTCATGTTAGTTAGTTAGTAGTGAACCAGGTGTTGAATCTCAAGGTGTTCAGTCAGCCAGATGAATACAGCTTGAATAGCTTAATGGGTTGAATAGCTTGAATAAACCACAAGAGGCCGCACGGTGCAATGATTTTAGAGCAGCTGATGGGTTTTGATGAAGTACAAAAAGAAAGCACCATGAAAACACTGATGATTGGTTTAATGCTCCTAAAAATGACAGGAAAATAGCACTGTAATTAAAAAGAACAAACGCACCATCAAAGGTTTTGTTTTTCCAGCAGTACTTAAATCCTAGCTAGATGTTTCTACTAATGTCATACATTATTTTAGAGACCGATACATGCGTTTACCCTAAAGGTCACTTGTGTTAAGCTCAGGTGAGGGAATTTTATTCAATAAATATACTACATTAAAGCAGATGTTTATTTCTGTATGTGGAGTCAAACTGTGGTTTATTCCCTGGGATGATTTAAAAGTGTTCCAACTATTATTCAATTTAAGAAAATGTATAGACCTCACATAATTGTGACGAGATGAACTTAATGAATAATGTCTATGTTTAGTTTTCTGTCAATGTGTGTATTTTAAATTGTGTACATGCCTTAAAAGGCCGTTGGAAGCATTGGCAGACGATCTATGTTATATATTTATTATGAACAGGTACTGTAACATAAGATGTCTCCCCTCTGTGCTCTTTAATCATGTAATATGTATGTATAGTATTCTTTTGTCATGGTGTTGTGCTTTGATTTTTAAAAACCCATTATAAAAGGTTCCCTATTATAAAGTATTGCTAAAACATTTACTCTGACTTATTTTCCTTCTGCTCCAGTAAACCTTTATCAAAGCAAAAGTATTATATTTTGCATCATCATTACACACGATAATCATATCCCACAATTACCCTGGTGTGTCTCCCTTCACTCATTGCCCCCCCAAATTTCCCTACCACTGTGTAAATGGCCGAATAAAAGCTGAGTGCTGCATCTTTGGAGGGGAAGGATTTGCGGGCAGACGCCACCAGGTAAGGGTTTCCTGTGCAGGCCCTGCGCTCTGTGATGTACTGCAGCGGAGACTGACAGCCCAGAGCTGTGTAGTTTGGCTTGCAGGCAGACAAGAAATGAGGCGTCTGGTTTCCTGTCACCACTTGACCTGCGTTGGCAAAGATTGTGGTTGTGAAGAGGCCAAAGGAGTAGACACCTGCATAAAAAGAGGGGGTAAAGTGAAAGAGAGGGATGCATATGTAAATGAAAAATAACTGAATTAATGAGACTGGTACATCATGTCAGAAACAGCCACTTAAATGGGAATCAAACGGTCACGCAGACTATTATCTGTGTGGGAGGGAAAGGCCAGACAGGCATAGCCTTTATGGCTTTAGCCATAGATTTTATGATTCATATCTACAGACAATCACTTTAAAAGATTTAGATAAAGACTTATCTTTAGACTTAGATAAATACAGGCCACAGAGGTGATGAAAAAAATCATAGAACATCAACAGAAGAGGACACGAAGAGAATGGCAACCAAAATGAGTTCACAGGAGACCTGAACTAAGAATAAAGGCTCTTTCTTTTCTTATGACAGAGGAGTAGTGGTCTTAATGAGCCTTGGTCCCAGAGTACAGAGGCTCTGTCTAGTCTAAGCTACCCTGGATCTTTAGGACTATAACTGACCCAGAAAACGTACGATCCTACGGAGGAGAGGGTTGAAATAGCAGCAGTCAGCTGTCACTATGGTCTTCTCCTGAGCTCCCTCTGTCTTCACAAAGAAACTGGTCACTTCCCCGATCAGAATCTGGGACAGAAAGAGAAACCACAACCAGAACAGAAAAAGGATATTTTATCAGTTAAATATAGTGCGCAGCAAAACTATTCATTAGTGTTCCTCCCTCAGCCTTGCAACACTTACAGTTTTCCTTGGACAGGCTGCTTTATAATTCTCTCACCATTTGGCTGATTTTATGCTGCTTTAGTAAATCCCAACATTAACACCTCCCATTCACTCATATCAGTGGGAGTTTGTCAACCTCAATGTCTCATAGAACTTCTATTTCTCTCTTTCTCTTTTTTTCTGTTCTGATTTACTGCAGCTCCATAAGACCATGACTATACTTGATAATGTCAGGCTAATAACATCAAAATTGAGGACTGGGTTTGCCAAATAAGATAACACATCTTATACTATATTTATGAAATATTGAAATGCATTAGGTAATGTTTAACCCCACCCTGATCACTACGTAATAAAACCTCCATTATATTTTTACTGTTATAGCCCATTAACACCAATAGAAAACACATCTCAAGCCTCTGGCAGCCATGTAAGAGGCAGTTTTAGCAGTTCGAAACACATGTCAAATCATCAGGACATTGATCTCTTTTGACAGGGGAAAAGACTGATTGGACAATATTACACCCTGCATACTGAACCTGTATGATCAGGGGACCCCTGCTGACAGAAGCATGGATAGATGTAGGTTACAAGCTCATACAATATGCATGGCCCAGAACCAAGAGCGTGGGACGATGCTAAAGCACCAAAGCTCACTGTGCTTGGTGTGACAGACGAAGGCTGAGCTTTCCACTATAGCACTGATGTTACATAGTTGTGGGGCCTGTGTGTCAACATAAATGATTTCTTTGGAGAGTGCTGCAAAGCTTTGCAGCCCTAAGGTCATGTGTGTTGGGGGAAGGGGGGTTCAGGGTTCCTCAAGACGTCATTTCAAGATATGATGGCTGTGTGGGTGTTTTTCCAGTGCCCTGCTCACCTTCAATACATTTTCAAAAAATGACAGTAAGGTCTACTGAACTGTGAAAGAACCAAACAGTCTTGCACACTGATTTTTTGGTTCTTTCATGCATTCACAGTAAAACCTCACCCGCTAAGGTTACTGCCCACATCCAATCACACGACATTGTTGACCATTTGAAGGGGATGGTAGTGGGCTCTCACAAACAGACAACTTATGAACCTGTTTAAACGTCTCCTATAAGCTCAACTATTACTATTATTCTTATTTACTTACTTCAAGGTGAGATTGTGTGTAATTGAATTAAAATGAAACAGGGTAACACTTCTAAAGCTCGACAAACCCTACAAAGAAAAATAAACTATAGAGATTTATACAAAAAGTTACTGTGCATGAACATGATCATACATTTGCCTTGTTCTTCAGAAAACCTCATGCAAGGGTCGACTAGAATATTCTACTCACCAGGCACACACATGTTTGACTACACTTTATTAATTTCTGCAGGAAGGGTTGTGTGTAAGGTAAACCATAGATCATTATCCCTGAAGCTGGTAGAGGTTTGGTACCTTGCTGCAGGCACTTTGGCAAAGCTGGTGGGCGCCAAAGTTTAGATAGGTGGATATGAAGCACATTTTTACCTCCAGGCTGCTCCAAAATCACATCACCCACTGCCCATGATGAAAATGACTCCATACTCCCACCAGCGGTGCAACTGAAAGCCTTAAAAATAACTACATGAACAGGTATCAGGTTTGAATGTATTTCATTGTTACATGGTAAAAGCAGTGTTCAAGGTTTTTGAATGTTTGGGTCTGGAACTGTATGTTGGCACTGATGCCAAAGAAAAAATCTGTTTAAAGCTGACAGTTGTTTTACAGCCCCCAAATGCACAATAATACAATATTACAAAGATGATCCAGCTTATTGTTTGGAACCTGAAAGGCACAGCCTGATCCTACATTCATCCTCTCTTGCAACACCTCCTGCAGAGAGTGAGGTAACACCTATCAGTCCCAGACCCTGTTATGCTATGGAAACAGAGATGTTTACTTAGTATGTGATTGCTACTGTACAGCAGATACTGTGAAAGAATAGTCATAATTGTCCCAGTAAGTATATGTAAATTTTAGTGGGCTGCTCAAACCTATAGTGCACTATGAAGGTTTTGTTTGTGCTATTAGCAGTATGGTCACAATCTATTCCATTGCGAAAGCAACACAACAAAGGTAGGTCTTGAAACACTCGGTTTCCGCAGCACTTGGATTTTCAGAGAGGGTGTTTCAGAGCTTTGGGCTGCAGGAAACGAAAGCAGTCTTCCCTCATTTCTTTGAACTAGATTTAGGTGTGTGAATCGGAACATCTGTCAGTTGTACCAGAACATATGCAGTGAGGTGATTATGCACTCAGGGAACAAGACCACAAAAACCATGACAAAAGTAACATTGCAGTGTTTCACCAACACATAATACTATGTAGACTAGTCTTGGCTCATGTTAACACTCTGACAACAGTGTTCTGAATAAACTGTTACTGTGTTTCTGGGAGATGCTCTTGTGAAGTGAATTTGGGGGGAAAAGAGGAGGAAGAAGTAGAGCGGAGGAGACAGCAGCCACTGATTATTGTCAGCCAAAGGGGCAGAAGGCATAAGAGACTTGTAAATGGTGTTGTTGGCAATTAATCACCATGAAACTGAGATTAAGGATTAAAGAAAAGAGGTTGATTGCAACATAATTAAAACTATCAAAGGCTGATTCTAAAATTGCCAAACTGGCTTCAACAACTGTCAATGCAATAGAAGTGTTTCAGCGACAAGAATAACCTCAAAAAGGAAGACATCTCTGCAGGGCAGCAGGATGTGTAACCAACACGGCTTCTGAAACCACAGACCTACTAAACACACACATGTACTGAATGGCTGTTGCACATGTACATACATAAACAATGGACAAAATATAAAAGTAGCTGTTGAAAAATAAAATTGTCAATTTGTCTTGACAATCTTGTCTTTATGGCACTGAAGACAATAGCCACTTTTTTAAGTTTAGCAAATAAACTAAACCATTTTATCTTGATTTCTATGAAATAACAAGAAAAGGTTGTAAAATCTGGCAACAGCTGATTCATTCTACTTATTAGATGTGAATGTTGAAATGTTGAATGTTTTACTGGTAAAATATTAAATATCTTTACACTCACCAATTGATGTCTATGGTAAGTCTACATGCTGTTTTCTTTAAGCACCATACATGGGTAGAAACAATAATACTCATTGCGGACCAGGGATCAGAAATTAACTCTTTGGAAAGGAGTGTTCTTGCCCCATCTCTACATGTTGTTTTTTATTATATTGTCAGGTTGACAAAAAGAAAAATTTCAAGAATGAGCTGACATTCATACTTTTCACACCATATTTGGATTCTACAGCATTGAGCCCCAGTTTCTTGATGATTCCTTAATGGCAACAACAAACCAAAGAGAGACTGAAGGGTACATATGTAGAGGGAGAGATGTTAGTGATGTAAATGTCTGCATATTTGTTCATAATATAGAAGATCGAAGCTTGTTGAAAAATGCCTTTGAGGCTGTGCATATTAATGAATTATTCATTTCTGGTGTGAGAACCGTGATGGTCATTGCTTTAGAGCTTGTACTGTAACCTATAGACCAACAGTTACAGATAATCACATTGGACACTGAACAGTCTTGTTATTTTCTCTGGCATGTTCCCTCACTGTGATTGAGAATGAAGTCTATATCCCCATTAGGGATGCAGTTGTCATGTCCACTCCTTTATCATTCGCTCGGTTACTTTTTTCTACTACTCGACATTCAATGGTGACAGGCTCCCACTGAGTTGTTATGTGCTACATTTCTTCCGCAGCCATATATTCAAAATTATCTAGTGTCAATAATACCTTTTCATGCTGATCTCACTGAAAGGTTCCTACCTGCTGCTTCACTGAGCATCCACTTTAATCAGAATAAAATACTTTTAATAGAAAGAAACATTAAATGCATTGATAGAACAAGGCTTTAAAACCTTGGTTTTACCCAGCAGCTTCTGATTCACAAGGCTCAGTACAGTCATCAATATTAATGTAAAAAATACACTAAAGCTACAATTTGTTGGTCTTTTACTAAATGCTAGCTCAGTGCTTGCAGATATTTAAAGGTCTAAAGGCACTTTATTTGTCACATACGCATACAGTATATGTCAAAAATATGTTAGGTAGGTTCTCCAGTCAGTGTCGTTTGACCAGACACTGCATTTCAATCTGAAGTTGGTACCAGGGCGCTGTACAACACATGTTTGGGCATGACACATACTAGCTCTGTGGCCAATTTGATATCAAAGTAACAGTCAAATGAGAGAAGGAAGGCTGGACTGGAAGCTCAGACATTCTCGTTTTTTGCAGAACTAATGTTCATGGACTCTTCTACATGTCATCTAATGCATCTTATTAAAGTTTGACACACACATTGAATAACATCCATGGGATATGATTCCTTTACTTTCACATTTAAATAGAAATGTCACTGGAAAGTGCTCCTGATTTTACAAAGCTAGGGTGGACACTGCATACTTAATATGAGCAGTGAAACAGAGACACACGTCAGTTCAAGATGTGAAGAACATACCTTAATGTGTATCGCACTGTGTCTTTAAAGCTATACTAATCATTATTCTTATATTAACAATAGATCAAATAACTTTCTGTAATGTGAAAGATGTCTCTCGAAATGACAAACCTACAGAGAATTATCATCATCCTCCAACTCTGTTGTTCTTTTCACAGAGAACTTTCAGCTCTTTGTTTTTGGTTCATGTTTGGTTCACTCTTCCTGCTCAGTTTGGTTTTCAGCAACTACAAAGATCTGGTTGTGTAACAGCAAGTTCTGATAACCTATCCATAGTTTAGGAGAACGGTACACTTTAAAATCACACTTGACATCACACAATCTTAATGTCAAAGCTGCAATCTATAGATGTCATTGTTTTTAAGCAACAGCAAATATACAAGCACAATGACACACCTACACCTAAAAACAAGATGGAAAGAAGGAATTACGTTACTTTAATACCACTCAAGAATATGACACCTGAAGCACAGAGAAAATAAGGTTCTATTTCATTCTTCCTGACCGCCAGGGGCATTGCTTAACACTGGGTGTCATCCGTATCGCGCACGTCGCCAGCGATTATTTAATATCAACAAAGTCACCTGTGACCTGGGATGATGCGGGGCGTAGCTTATATAAGCCCACGTCATCAGGAAAAATGTTGCTTGATTCTTCTCGCAGATCCGCGAATGCAGGTTGAATTGAAGGAAGGAAGGAAGGAAGGAAGGAAGGAAGGAAGGGAGAATAGCCGTCATATTGTCGCTAGACCGCGAGGTTGGAGCTACGGTTTCGTACTCCAAGGGCTGCGGTTAATTAGTAAGGCTGTGTTCCTAAACCTGCTGTTAGATCCAGATCAGTGTTTTCACCAGCAATCAGCACCGGTTGAGTACAAGCTAGCGTCTCTCCAGCTTTGGAGTTAGGCCAGCGATGTACGTGTTTCCTTAGTTAAAAATAAGTTGTTGTGTTTTTGAGTGAGGAGCCTGTTTTCGGGTCTCCTTGACGCTTTTGTTACTGATTGTTTTACGCTTAGCAGTAATTCTTAGTTGACTGTAGGCTCTCTGCCAAGTGTTTTCGCTCATTAAAGCATGTCAAGTGAACTTTAATTTATCATATGGTAAAGAGCGTTGGCTCCCCGGTAGACTTAACAGCTACATGGGTGAATTTTTTTTTGGTTATTAATTGAAGGAGAGTTATTTAATTTGAGTTAAAATAAAAGACAGACTCTCTCTAATCTCTTACTCTAAGTGATCTTCCTTATGGGTACAGTTTACTTTTATTGTTAAAAGGAGGAGTTATTTTCATTTGTCTTCAATAACAAGGCAAGGGCATAAGAGCTCACTTTGATCTGTTATTTTGGGTGTTTTCACTCCTAGATAACAGTTATTGTTGTGCAAAAATATATATCTAAAAGCTGCATAAATATGCAGGGTCCCACCATGTTAGGGACACATGTTTGTTGCTCCTGCATGGCTCCACTGCTGGCTGCAGATGGCCATGATGAATGCTCCACGTGCTTCGGTGTTACTCACTTGAGAGAGGGGCTGATTGACAGTCAGTGCATGAATAGCAGTTTTATGCCACGGTGAGTGAAGACTAGCTCGGCTAGCGGAAGCGGAGGCACTGCAGCTTGAAGACCAGTTGCCTTCATCTGGTGTGGCCTCACAGGTGCGGCATAGACATAGTCGCCCCCCACTTTCAGGTGCCCCCCCCCCTAGAAAGAAAGCCAAGAAGGTAGATGGTTTGGCATTCGCTGAGATTAAGGGGTTGCTCATAAACCTTCAGCCAGGCAGGGGGGCTGCAACCAGTGTGGACTGCTCATCCGGGAGCTCCACCCTCAAGGATGGGATGACGATGCCCTGTCTACGAGGGCTTCCTGCACCCAGTTTTGCGAGGACAGACCTGGGCACCCGTGCTTCTGACACCGGTTCCCAGCAGACAGGGAGCAGGTCCAGAGCAAGCTCACAGGCTGCCCATGCTACAATTAAGCCAGTGGTCCGTATGACACTGGCAAGCTTGGGCTTGGATGAAGCGCCAACTGCAGGTCCTGCAGCTAGTGCATTCTTTAGGCATCTCCCACCTGAGACGTGTTTTTCTTTGCCACTTTCCCAGCCATACATTAACGAGCTCCACAAATGCTGGCCAGACCCCAAGGCTTTTTCTCACATCACAACTGACGGCAGGGCCTTGGCTGCCATGCAGAATGCCAGCAGTTACAGGCTGGGTCAGATGCAGGCTGGGGAGCCAGTTATCGCGTCCCTCATTGAGTCACCCACTGAAGTGTTAAGATCGGATGCGTGCTGTCCTAGGCCGCAGTGTCGCATTACAGATGACTTTCTGGTGAGAGTTTATGATACAGCGGCGCGCATGGGCCCTATTGGAAACTCTTTTTCCCACCTGATATTAGCTCTGTCCCAGTCTCTGCAATCCTCTGGCGTGGATGCTTCTGTCCAGAGCCTCAGTAATGCAGCTTTGCAGGCTTTTGCCCTTATGACTAGAGAGCTTGGTAGGCTAATGGCAACACTTTCCTTGGCTCGTCGCCGGTGTGGCTGGCCCAATCCCTGCTTTTGGAGCCAGGCAGGAGGGCCCTGTGCACTCTCCCTGTACTACCAGGGAAGCTGTTCGGCCCAGCAGCGCAGCGGGCTTTGGAGCAGGGAATCCAGGTTAATCAAACTAGGCAGCAGTTTGCTAGCCTTCAGGCGCCTACACCTATACTGAGACAGCGGCCTTCACAGGGTTATGGCAACATTCGCCGTCGGATGCCAGCTTGTCCCGGTGGTTTCCCAGGGGCTTCACAATCCTTCGAGTGGGCAGTTCACCGCCGTCAGGCACCAACACGGTTTGCGCCTCAGACGCAGAGGGGTCGGGGCTCAGGCTATCACCCCCCCAGGGATCCGAAGGGTCAGGGGAGCAGACCCTAAGGGCCCGCGGCCGGCTGTTGGACGCTTCTCCCAGCAGCACCTCAGTTACTGAGAAAGCTGCACTACAGAACCTTGGGTGGGGGCCACACTTTCCCGAGGGTCTTCAGTCTGACGCTGGCCCCCAGTTTTCAGTGGGATGACCACCGTCACCAATTCCATAAAGTCTCCTGGAAAAGGAGGCCATCGAAAGAATAGATCCTCAGACATACCAAGGTGGATTTTACTCAGTTTATTTTCTGATTCCAAAAAAAGAGGGTGGGCTTCGCCCTATACTGGACTTATGGGGGCTAAACAAATTTCTGAAAGAGGTACCTTTCCACATGTTGCGTATAACAGATGGGCTCCAGTTCACGCCATGATGGTGCAAAGTTGGTTCACGTCCATCTATCTGAAGAACGCATATTTTCACGTCCCGATAGTGATGCATCACAGGCAGTATCTGCGCTTTGCATTCGAAGGCTTTGCCTATCAGTTCAAGATGCTCCCATTCGGGCTTTCCCTAGCCCCAAAGGTACTTCACGAGGTGCATGCGGGCAGCACTGGCTCCGATGCAAACCAGTGGTATGCAGCTCCTCCCATATTTGGACGACTGGCTTATATGTGCTCCGAGCCAGGAACAGGTGGACCAGGGCACTGCCTCCCTTCTATGTCATGTGACAAAGTTGGGCCTTATCGTCAATTACGCCAAAAGTTGTCCCCTTTGGCTGACACAAGTTGTTTGCGGGAACCCTCTGACCGTTCCGGGTAAGGTGGGATTCCTCGTGACGACGTTGGTAGTAGTCATCCAGTGTTAAGCACTGCCTCTGGCGGTCATCCAGAATTCATAGAACCGTAGTTACATACCTAACTATTTTTCTAAGATACAAAGGGTCACATGCAGTGTGTGATAGAAAATTAATGAAAAAAGGTGAAAAGACTATAAATAAATAAATAAATAAATTGTGTGTGTGTGTGTGTGTATATAAGTTTGTGTATATGTGTGGGGAAAGGAAGGAAAATTATTAAGATTTAAAAGGACAGGACAGAATAGGAGACAGGCCACAATGGTGAGATAGAAGATGAGATGGGCCGACATTCAGTAAGCCTGAAATACAAACCACAACAGATTTTCCACTGCATTAAGTCTGCCTCTAATGGAGGGGAGGATGGTGGGGTAATTTGAGTGGATTTTTGAGGTTCAGTGGATTTTTTGAGGTTCAGAGTAGTGCAGATGGGGACTGTCAGTGTGCCAGTATTGAGCCCACAGCAAAATACCCCCTCCTATTGAAGCTTAGGTGTCTGCTGCCATCCCTCAGTGTATCATCAAACCACATCTTTCAGGGCTGTTCTTCATCATAGTGTCAATATAAAAGGGCATTTTTAAGGCATCACATGCATCCATGGGTCATGAAATATGCTACCAAAAAGACACCATAATAGCCACATGTTAACGACTGAATAAATGTAATGCTTTGCAAGTTCTGTCTATATACTTACTTAATACCAGTGTGGAGTCATTAACAACACAGCTGGCAGTGTGAGAGATGATTTTGTATCCCTCCAGTGCTTCTCTCCCCTCATCTAAACTCATTTTATTGAAATACGGTGTCAGTTTTAATGCTGGAAACGGGAATTAAAACAGCGTACAACTAACAATAGTGGCAGCAACATTCAACATTCAAGTCTCTCAGAGCTAAATATTTACAAACGCTAAATGGTTCAGGTCTTTTTGTATTCCTTAATAAAGCACAAACTATACTTAAATCCTGAACAGTCAGTGCTGATGGATCATGGCTGACATGAGGAAACTTCACTCTGAGTAAGACTTTTTTTATTAATTTATAAAGAGCAAGATGGTTCGGTTTGATTATATGTAAGACAAGCCACTGTAATAGTATGGATGTAGCCAGAGGAATGTGGTCTTAATTAACCTCTTAGGGCATGAGGCAGGTATGTGATACCTTCCAATGGATTCAATGCTATGTTTCAAACCGTAATTATCTAAACTCTTTGTGGAAGGTAAAGTTTTCTACTCTACTAGACATACCTACTGGAAAAAGGTGAAAATCACTTGGCAGCCAATTAGTATGGAACAGATGTTGGCTGTGTTCTGGAGGCCATTGCTATGTTTTTTTAGGCCATATTTATTTCATGCTTGGATAGTCAGAGAGATAAGGAGTGATCTCATGTCAGAGGAGGGATTAAAACACAGGCAGACATTTGTGTGTAAACACCTGAAGAAAGAGAAAGGGATGGGTCCAGGGAATGAGAAGATAGATAGATAAGCGATGGAGAACAGAAAATAGGGTGGGAGAGAGTTGATGGAAATGAGAAAAAAGAGAACAAGAAAAAAGCTGATGAAGAGGGAGATGGAGAATGACTGACACAAACCATCTTCTCTTGTCTCAGAGAGCAGAGATCATATCCTTTGTTGAGAAAGTATGTGTCTTTATATGTGAGTGTGTGTGTGTCTCTGTACTGCAGAAGCTGTTAGTCAGACTTTTTACGTCAAAAGGGTAGCAACTCTGATGTTTTTTAACTCTGACAACTATAATCTAAGAAAAGTTGAAACGGTGTCTGTGGGAATAGAGGTGGCACAGAGGACAGCAAATGAACGGTTTTGTGGGAGAGTGATTGGAGTAACTCCGGAGGTTGAATGGGTCTTAATTGGCTTTCTTTGAATTTCCACCTATTGTGACATGGTGACGGTCGATTGTAAGAGGTTCTTTTGCTTTTGTGAGTGTGACTCTAGACCATGTGTGAGTGTGTTAATAAAGGAAGTGTGCAGTCTTGCTTGACAAAAGATAACAACGAGGATCAAAAGGAGAAAAACTTGAAGAAAGACATGGATGAAAAGGGGATCGTAACACATAAGGAGAAGTCAACTGGCATCTGATGATGAGCTCTGACTGTACAGACATGAACTGTAAACTAGTAAGCTCCTTCAAACATCGTTTTCTAAAAACGGAGTCAAACCAAAAATACAGACATATTGAAGTTCACCTGCACATTCAGGGATACGTTGTAGAAAACAGGCACAAACATGCATTTAAAACATAGAGATCCACTCTGTCTTACAACACAGTGATGCAGCATTAAAGGCCGGTTTGACGTCACAGCTTATAAAAAGCGACTTAACCTTAAGGGGTAGTGTGGAAATGTACGCTGGTCTATCAGTGCATTTGTTGCAGATGTGTTTGGGATTTTACATTTATCATTAACACCTTGGGCATATTGTGAACAATCATGGAGGAAACGCTAAATTTAGCTATGCATTTACACCATGAATTGCTACATAGTGAATCATAGCTGGTGCAGTGTTAAATTCTTAATCTGTGTGTTAATAGATATGTAATGTGCATTTCAGTGGAAATCCTCTAAGCTTACGCACCTTCAAAAAATGATGTAATGCTGACTGAGAGGAGCTCTTCGGTAGTTATTGTGAAAAGAAACGCAAAAACCTTCATGAGGATTACACCAAGTCTACATAAAGCTTCTGAAAATATCACATGACATTTGTTGACATTGCAAGCACAGTGCTCTACTTTAAACAAACACACACACACACACACACACACACTCACACACTCACAGGCAGCCTTCTCACACACCAGTGATGGTAACCATGACAATTTAGCTGCTTCAGCTTCATCATCACCCACACTCTCTCCATCCATCTCCTTCTCTCTGTCTTACCCTGCTTTTATTCTGTTTTTTGTTCATGGCCAGGCAGCCTTCCCAGGTCTTTGTGGAGGAGAAACTAGGCTACGCGAAACATCTCCCCTTTTCTTCCCCTCTCTGTTTATTTGTCTTTTGTTCTTGCCTGATTCAAATATAAATTGTTCTTTTTTTGGCTCCGTCTTGCTCGCTCTCTCCCTCTCTCTTACACAGTTCAAATCCTGTTTATACCTGTTTGTCTTCTCTTCTCCCCGCTTTCCTATATTTTCTTGTCTGTGCATTTTGCTCTTTTTCCTCAAGTCTCTCCCGCTCTGCTCTTATCCTGCTCACTCTTCGTCTCTCTCTCTCTCCCTACCTCCTCATCTACCTCCCCTCTAGAAGAAACAGAGGGTTCAGGGATCCGTGTGGGAAGAGACCTTGCAGCTAATCTAACAGAGATAGAGTGTGAGTGTATTGCTGGATTAGGGTTCTCATCTATGGGTTAGAGCATGTCTTACTGGCTATCGCAGTGGGAGCGGATAGCTGGTCAGGCGTATCCACATGGGGCTACATGGCGTGCTGTCTTCATCTCTCAATCCCCTACCCAGTGTGATTGGCAGAGGCAGGATAAAGCCGTGATTATCCCTTATTATCCCTGCCCTTTTGTCACTGCTCTGTCTTATAAGCACAACTGCTGACGCACTGATCTGTCTGTCTTTCTTTCTGTCTATGACTTCTCTCTTTTGGACATACAAACATGCAGACAGAAGAAGATAGACATGGATCGTGATGGTCAATGGCAAAACAGAATATGCAATCAAATACGGCACCTTTGCTGGGATGGGTATTAAATGGGCTTATTATAATACAATGATTCCAGCAATCACAAGACAGCAGAATTCTACTTTGAGAATCAGTTACTAAAAACAAAAAAAACCCTTAACCTTCATGATTTTTTCTTACTTTCTGTCACTAACCTGCAGTTCCAGACCCTCACCATCCTTCCCACTGTTCCCCAGTTAACTGATCTCCACCTGCTTACAGTACACACCTGCCCCTCATTCTCCTAAATACCAGACACTTTCCCTCTGTTCCCTGCAGACTGTCTTATGTTCTTTGGCCTTAGTGGCCAACCATTCTGTTCTCCCTGTTATGACAATTTGCCTGCGTAGCCCAATCGTCTCATTTGTCTGTTTGGACTGACCTCACGATAGACACAGTACATTTTGTTTTAATTGAACCTATCTGAGTCATGCTCTTAGGCCAACTGCCTATTAAACAGAGCTTTTCCTAGTTTTTTCGTGAGTAAAGCGTGTGCTTGGTAAGAGATCCAAATAGAAATCATATCTGGTCTTATAGATCTATATAGTGAAACAACGACAATTCTGGCAATTTGGCTATTAATTACAAAAAAGTTAGGCCCAAAGGTTTTGTCCAGGGTTCCCAAAAATATCTATGCTCATGTTCACAAATAAAGCAAAAATAACCATAAACTATGACAGGTGGAAAAGCATGATGTCATGCGCTGCAAGATATTGTCTGTTTTTTGATTCATCATACATACACATGTAAACACAGCCACACAGAAGAAGTTATGTGGTGAATTGCAGTGCCAATATTAGTAAATCTACGCAGACTGACACACACACATTTCACGTCAGCACCAAAATCAGTTTGGCAAAAAAGGTGACTTTGTCCTCAGGGAACTGATCGCCTCACAATCCATTGCGTGGGACAGAGCTCCACCCAAATCTTTTCTCCCACTTGATGGCTCTTCCCAATCCTCTTCTGTCTGTCACATGTGATTCCATTATTCATGAACAATTGTCCTGAAGCTTAACAGTATGCAAACTTCTGGCAAATTTGAATATGGGCATTGGACTGTATGTGCTTATGTGTGTGTGTGTGTGTGTGTGTGTGTATGTGTGTGTGTGTGTGTACACACTTCTCCAGCGTGTGTAATGAAATACAAGACCAATGACAATGCAATCAACTTGAAAATGTCAGACGAAAAGGATGATTGCACAAATGAACTGCATGAATTCTCCTGTTTCACAATCTATGAAGACGCTTACTTCAGCTTTACTTTAGTGTGTGTGTGTGTGTGTGTGTGTGTGTCCTTCTGGGATGCTTGTCAAAGATGACAACTCTGATTACATTGACAATAGAAGAATAAATATAGAATAGAGAAAAGCGAAAAATGAGAAGAGGAAAATACCAGATTTTCTGAACAACATAATTCGCTGATCATTAACATAACAATGGAGCAGTCAGGGAGCCATCTTAATACAGGGGAACTATGTTGTAAGCAGGCATCACCTACAGCCTCCCACCATTTGAATATGTGTCCACCTCAAACACATAAGCAAAAGTAAAAAAGGAAACCAATTTCCACATCCAAGTGTTTATGACAGAACGAGAGAGAGAAAGAGGGAAAAAAAGTGTTGCTGGCTACAGTTAGATTTGACATTTCCATCTTATTTCTGTGATCTAATCAAGAAGATTGGATTTTGTGATATTGCTGCATGTTACAAGAAATCAGTCTGCTGCAAGCGTAGCCTTGTCGTTAGAGAGGAGTTGCGTCTTTAAAGCAAAATCCACCTTTGGTTAGTCTTAGGGCTCGGTGACAACACAGTGACAGCTCAAATAAACAACCAAATTTGAATTGATATAAAGGGGGAGTTTGGTGAACTTGACATGTGAATTCACACAACCTTTGACCTATAGCATTCGTGTGGATTTTTGGGCAAACAGAAAGAGTCCCTAATGGAGGTAGCTATCACATCAAGTGTGTCACATAATAACATTTTACATAACCCTGCTATGCCGAATGAGAAGCAAAAGGGTGTTCTTTGTATCCATTTTACAACAAAGGAAACTAACTACAGCCAATGGTTGTCATGAGGATGCACAAATGAAATTAGCTGAATACATTTAGTGTGACCTGGTATTTAAACTGCAACTGTCAATCATTTGTGATTCTTTGAGTTATCTGTGAAGAAGTTACTTTTTGATGTAACTGTTTTTTCCGCCCAAAATTCAGCAACCCCCAGAACGAGTTGCGTGTTTGTATACACGAAAGTAGAAAGAGCAAAAGCAACAGTGATGGTACTGAAAGACCTGAAACACATTCAGTCACTCAACATGTTTTTGTAACTTTTTGCTTTCTGGTTTATCAAAGCTATTGTTAGTGGAGAAGCTGGTTTCCCTTCCTCTTCTTCAGTAAATTTCCACCAGCATGACAGCATGAAATTTGGTCCAAAGCAGTGTCACTCTTCCCACGAAAATCCTGAGGTTTGTTGTTAATGTCATAGATCTCTTTTTTCTACATGCTAACCCCATTGTAGGAGTTCTTGCAATACTACAAAAAGACACCATGACATCGGTGTTTGACGGGTAATCTATAGGCAAAAAATGAACCACAGATCTAGGCATGTTTTTGTGTAGCTCATATTGATCTCTGGAATCACCTTGCTTTAGCATCCTGCATTTATCTGCATCTGCTTTACTGCTGCCAGTCTCCCTCTGCCACACTGACTATTGTTACACTGAGGTTGGACCGGATACAAACTAAAAAAAAGGTCCAAACACAATAAGGCATTGACTACATCCAGCATCTGTTTTTGAAGATATGACGGCAACAACAGCACAGTGCAGTTTTTTTGCATATCAAGAGCTCCCACTTAATAAACTCTGGCATGACTGGATGATATGGACTGCCTACATGGCTTGCCCTAATCCCCATCTTTCTGTCACATGGAGCTACATTATGCATGACGGCTCTTCCCAAGGTTTAACAGACAGCAGCAAACAAAACCAGAACAGTGAGCAGCCACTGAATGGCATCGGGCGAACTCTCTTATTCCCTCTTTCCTCTTCTTCACTCGTCATCATTTAGCGGCTCTATGTCTTCTTTTTTGATTTTGCTTTCTCTTGTTTTCTCTCTAATACCTTTGTTTCTTGTATTCCTCACTCTCCCTCTTCCTCCTCTCATTGTGTAGTGTTTGCGGCATTTTGAACTCTAGCTGTCTCTCCTCTCAAAGAGCGCCCTCGCTTTGCCTTCCCGTCCTGTTTGAGAGGCTTATATTTAGCAGCATTAGAGCGGAGCTCTCCAGGGCAAAAGTATTTAGCATTATGCTCCTGACCCACATAAAAAAAGGTGGAGAAATAAACTTCTACATTCAAAGTTTAATTCATTCATGGCCTTTTCCCTGAGCTTACAAGTGTGTGTGTTTGTGTGGTGCAGTCTCTCCACGTGCTGTGAAGGCTCACACTGTGCACCATGCATCTTCAAGCTTTCAATTACTATTTGATCCTATGATTGGTCACAGCTTAACTGTATGGGTGGGTTGTAGTGTGCAATCAGCATACGGTCTCCCTTACACAAAAGACATCCTCACATACACGCGCACAAATAATCAGTCAATGGTTCAAACAGCACTTTACCCCACTCTTTCAGCTAGCCTGGGAGGATAATAGGCATGAGTGCTGAAATGTCACCTGTGCTGCTTCTGTATTTTTTTTAGGCTATACACTGTATGCTTGTGCATGTGTATGTATGTACGTGAATTTAGCGAAATTAGCTGCAGTTGTGGAGAATCATAAAGATCGCCTATAGCGATATAGAGCCTATAGCACTAGTTAGACACACACACACACACAAACATACACACACATATATGACTCCCACCTGCACACGCAAAATCCATTTTCAGTGGCAGAGAGAATATGTGCGCCGTCATCCACCCACACACTTACCTTCACTGATGCACTGAAACTCACAGGATATTTGCAAAGTACCACACAAGTGCCACTATTTCTCTTATCCTCTCACATCCTCTTTCTTTGCCTCACACACACAGTATTCTGCTCTAATTCTAGTAGAGTAACCAGGAGGAATCAGTATTCAAATGTGGTCTGATGTGTGTGTTGTTCAAATCTTACAGGTTCGTTTTGATATGACAGCCCTGAGAGACCATTGCTGCTTTTCAGCATTGTCACTTTCAATTTTGACCTTTGATCTGGCTCGAGAAACATGATGGATTTGGTTTTAACCTGCACCACAGCTTTTTAAGAGCCCAGTATGAAAACCTAAATAAAATGTATTGTCCTCCATTAGAGGAAATTTGTTTCCAAAGTCTGTACACACATAACAACAATTAAGGAACAGTGAACTAACAGAAACAACAATAACACAACATAGACAAAGGGAACACAGTACAGTCACAAGCACATAGGTCAGCTTGAGTGTTATTTACTAGTTTATTAAAGGCAGTGATGTCAGAGGGCATGAAGCTCTCACTGTAGCATGCTTCTTGCTTTACAGATCACAGATTCGTATATGCCTCCGGATGGGAGTAGTGTAGCATGAGTTCAGAGGGGTGGCTGGGGTCATGCTGGGGTAACTGTTCCACTCTCCATGTATGAAGGACTTGATGTGACAAAGCAAGAAACCACAAAACATGTTTGTGGTAAATATTCTAAACACCCACTTACTTTGCTATTCATGGAGTTTTAAACTGTATCCTGTGGCCTTCTTCAGAAAATAAAAAACTTGCTCAGGTGTAATTCTAATTATCTCAGTACCAGACTACAGTCATGTGTTAAAAGGTGGTAATAAAAATATAATTTAGAAAATATAACAGAGATACTCTATGCATTCCCAAGGTCGAGAACAACACTCACACACAAAGCTGAAATAAATGCATAAAAGAAAAAGAAAATACTGAATCCCAAATGATTCTTAAAGTTGCCCTGTGGAGTTTTCTTGTAAACAAACAAAAGTTGTGTTTATAGTCATTGTTGCTAACCAACATATGCTGAGTGTATCCTTTAACAAGTGTGGTTTTCCCTTCCTCATAAAACATTTGCAAAAACAATTTTTTAAAAAGTATTTTAAATACTGCATTGTTTACATCCATGTCAGCTTGCAGTATTCTTCACCGCCTTTGCTGGTGCACTGCTGCGTATCTTGGCACAGTACTGCCTTCTGTAGATCAGTGGAATAGTGTAAAATCGAGGGCAGGATGAGTGGCAGGATAGCACGCACAGAAAAAAAAAGCTGATTGCCAACTGACCAACACTACCTGGTCAGTTTTCAGTGACTTATTATTTTTTAAAGTCAGGCAGTTACACCTTGAATTAGATTTGTGATATGATTAAAGAATAACCTCTTACCATTCCTGTAAAATTTGCCTAAAACAACTACCCAAGGCATGAGCAAAACTGAACTGAATGTCGTTCTTGAACCATCTGGAGTAAATGCATGGTTTTGGGCTTCTCTGAAAGATAACACTCTGATATGTCTAACCCACCAGTCAGAATCAAGTGCTACTGGAATTGATTAATATAAGTTTTAACACACTAAAAGTAATATGTTTTTGTTTGCACATGCATGCAGACAACTATAGCTGGAACTTATTATTTTATACCAATGCCACAGAAAATTAATATTTTACACAGGGTTTTGTAAGTATAAGCACCACCCCTTGGTGGCAAGGGGCTGTTGCTGCATCAAAGCCAGTAGCTGTACGCAAATGTGTTTTTGCTGGTAGATCATGAACGTCCTAGTTGAAGCCAGATTTTCAGAATTTTATTGACTACACAAAGTGCCAGTACAATTGGCCCACAAAATAATAGGGACTGGCACTTCCTTACAGCGTGGGCTCTCATTGACCATTGAAGGCTGTGGAGGGGACATGTGAGCTCCTATTGGGTAGAATTAGGTGTCAATTGAAGTGTCAGAGTTCAGCAGCCATTTTGAAATCAAGATATCACAATTGTTTACATCCAAAATCCCCTCCGGACTTATTACTGTTATAATGAAATATTAGGCAAGTCTGCCGGCAAATATGAAATAATGCAGCAGCAGTCCCTGGAAATTTAGTGATGGAATAATGTGTTTTGGACTAAATGTTTTTACTGGATTGGATCGTCTGGACCTTTGACAATGTAACAAAACTATTCTTGTTGCAATACAATCAATCGGTGGGTTACTATGAGGCTTCATAAATAAATCCCATCAATTTTGATTGTATTGGTTGGTCTGACAGAGGCGCTGATTGTACCTGCTGTTGTGATTGTATCTTGAAATGGTTTGCATTGGTCAAATCACAAGGATTTTAGCTTTGCGGTGTATCATGCAAGTATGAACTTAAACATAGCAGTTGTGTGCACATACCAAAAGCTGCCACCACAGCCTTACGGCCCGCGGGCGGAACATTGAGAGGTTAACTTGTCACTTTGTGGTCAATAACTCTCATTTGAGCAGACTTCAATGGCTTGCAAATAAAGCTCTAACTCTACAAGTGTAATGTGCTCTACTGTATATGTGGTAAACTTATAAGCAGGGGCTGCAACATGAGGTAACATGATTATTTTTATAACCTGTTCCCCATTATATGGAAGTACCAGCACTAAATATCTGGATTACTGTACTGTTAAATGTTAAACTTGAGCAAGAAACTTGTTGAGTTGACTTGAACTTGAGTTGTATGGCTCCCTATCATTATACAAAGTGACAGCAGTAGAAACAGAGAGGGTCTGGGGGAAAAGTAAGAGAAAACCTGTGGAGTTTCTGGTTAAGTTTAACAATCAGTTGGAGCTGTCACACACAGACACAATCCATAGACACAGTGTCGGTATATGTTGTTATAGCAAGTGTCTTTACTGTCAGTGGAGGAACTCATTCATTTTCCCTTTGTGGCTAAAAGTCTGAGTCAAAATTTTGAAAAAAAAGGGAGATGAATATCTGCTTTTTTTCCCTGGTATCTGAACAGAGGCTCGTGGGATGGAGCAGTATCTTGGAGCAGGAGAGAACACAGATGCTCTGACTTTTAAAAAAGCCGCTTCACACTCCAGGCACAATCACGCCACTCCGCTCCCACTCTGCACAGCTCACATACTCTGGTGTTTGCAGCCCCATCCATTCCAGTGCACGTTAGGCTCCAAACAAACACACATATACAGAGCACCTGTGCAGTTGTGTTAGCTAAAATCAGTCAAATGTGTCTCTCTTTATGCACAATTTGTAATCCAAAATGTAAACAAAAGGATAGTGCTACAACTACATTTCGAAAGACAGAACCGGTACCTCCTAGCACTCCAAATTAATAAACAATCCTTAGAATCATACCCTCAAACACATCTATGTGTGTTTATTTGCCTCTGCTTGTTTTTATGTTCGTACTTTGTGTGTGTGTGTGTGTGTGTGTGTGTGTGTGTGTGTGTGTGTGTGTGCACAGTCTTAATATGTAGCTCAGAGGCAGCCATGTCATAATGCCACTTAACTTAGGACATCAAAGAGACAAGGCCCAGAGGACAAGACAGACGGTCATGGAGACAGAGCTTTGATGAAGATGTGAAGCTACGTTTCATTATTAATAATATCCCACTGTACTGACAAGAAAGTATGGCCGCTGTAATGGAATTCAGTATTTTCTAGACTAATAACAACAATTACTGTGCCTTACAATATTCATTTTAAATGGATTTAGTGCCAGTGCCATGAGTTACTACAATGAATGACTAAAATAAAGCAGTTGGATATTTGTTTTTGATTTATTGCATGAATGTGCACACTGCCAAGAATTCATGACCTACAAATTGTAATTCTGTAAGGATGTTTAATTATTAAAGGTGCTTCAATGTGCATTTTTAAGTGCTGGATGAAGACGGTCTAGTAAAAATAACGAATCTGTGCCTCCTCTTGAGCACAAATATGGGAAGCCATTTAGAGCTGATGTTTTATTCTGTTTTAGTAGCATGTAGTCTTGAAATAAGGACAGACTCTCTGTACACTGTAGCTATCTCTGACTGCTCTATGCAGGACAAATATAGTGCAGGTTGCCATGGTTATGACAGAGAACGCATCCACACAAGCAGAGCAGCGAGACCACGAGGATACACACCTACACACCTCTCTCCTCTTTCAATCCGAAAATACCACGTGTAGATGAGGAGGAACTATCTTTGTGTGCGTGCGTTCGTGTGTGTGTGTGTGTGTCTCGTATGTTATGTGTGTATATGATGAATGTCATGTCTGCTACTGTAAGATGTGCATGCGCATGATGAGCACCTGTAGAAGTATGTTGTTTTTTGTTTTTGTTTTTTCAAGTTGAACACAGACTCACCGTCACAGTGGGGATGGCAGTGACGAGGGAGTAGACGAGGACTGGCGGTGCCTTGCTGTTGTCCTCTGGTCCTGGGTACGGCTTGGAGTAGGCTTTGTCAAAACAGAAGAAGCCCTGGATGTGCACGGGGAACGTGTCCGTGTACTCAAAGTAGTACGCCAACAGAACCGTCCCTGCCATGATGACCAGCTGGAAATAAAACATATTGGTTCCAGCTTTAGGGTTGGATCCACAGAAGAGAGAAGTGGAAAATATTGTCACGGATAAAAAAACGGATTAAAAAAAGGAGAGATTTCTCCTTCTCACAGCAAAATGATGGATGCTTCCGTAATGTGTAAAATGAATCAAGTGTGCGTGGAGAGATAGTGAGGGATGAGGATGAGAGGGAGAGGGAGGGAAAGGGAGGGAGGGAGGGAGGTATAGAGACAGAGGGAGACAAATAAGGAGAAAGACAGATAGAGAGGGGGAAATAGAGAGCAATGACAGAGATACAGCGCGAGAGAGAGATCCCTTCAGCCGTGTCAGTATGCAGAGTGGGAGGGTGCAGAAACAAATGGAGACCGATCAAAGAAAATAACGATGTATGGGGAAGAGAAGAAAAAGTGAACAAAGATGGGGGAGTTTGGTGAGACACAGATNGCGATAGAGAGAAAAAAAACAACCCTGGGAAGAGCAGAGGGTAGGACAGGAAGAATTATATATGTGTGTGACTCTGCATAACTTAAGTTGTTATTGTACCACACAACTATTCTGCCATATAAAATACCAGCTGCATGCACAGCAAAGCCATGAAGCATAAAATATGACCGTCATATTACAAGTACTAAAAGAAGAATTTTATCATTTAAATATATTGGCAATTCAAAACAGAGTGTGTGTGTGTGTGAGAGAGAGAGAGCGATAGGTAGTAAGAGAGGAGAGGAGGAAACATTTAGAAAACATTTGAAAAGCATGCTATTCTGCACAGATGAGACAAATGCTTGAGTACTAATTACTCATTTATACTCCAGTGAACAGCATGCTAACTTCTTTGCCCAGTTCTCTGCAGGAAAAAAACAACAATTTTCAACTACATCGTAAGCATCTCTAAATTTGTAACTGAAACTGGAAGTTTTGTGCAATACTTGTTTGCCCTGTTGGAAAGGCCTGAAACAAGAACTACAAGTTAAGGCGAGTTTAAATATAGCGAGCTGCTGATTAGGTTCATCATAATCTGCAGCCTGAATGTTTGTTCCATTAACTTCCATTGTATGTGAAGGGCAAATTTATCAGCAGCAAAACATAAGGAACCTCTACTGGCAGGCTGAGCTGATGTTTAGCTTTAGGGACACGAGGCAGGAAAGAAACAGCAGTTTGGTGGCTGTTGGTGAAAAGCTGTTCTTTTGCCTTAAAGGGGTTACAATATGTTTAGCATTTGAAAGTTAAGAGAACATAACTATTGTTAATTACCATATGAATAATATCCATTAACTAAACAAACAAGCAGTGGTGAGAGATAAAACACGTAGGGATTGGGTGCTAGCTAATATCTTAAAGCCAGGCCTCAATCAAGGAGGTGAATAAAAAGTCATCACATAATTTGGGCGGTTATTAGGGTTGGAAATCTGTTCAGACACAGTAGTTCCCAAACTGGACACGGGCCCGAAAAGCCATTGCAGAGGGACACACATGAAAGCAAAGGTGAAAAAAACCTTTTTCATATCAGACATTTTGACTTGTCTAACACAGGTGTAACTAATGTCATTATTAATCGGTGCCTTACATTGCAATAATTGCTGGAAAGGAGACATAATTTCTGTTATTAGTTCCACTTCTGCTTTTCATGCTTCGACAGGTCAAAATGCTGCTGTGAAAAAGGTCTGTGAAACTCTGAACTCTGATTCATTTGGGAACAACAAAGGAACAAGAGGGCTCTCATGACATCTCAGCTATCAAGACGCAGATAAAGCAAAATGTTTTCAGAAAGCAAAAAAACATGTAAACACCGAAATGCAAGTGTTTTTACAAGGAGGAAAAGATAAACATGTGATGCTAATCATCAAACAACATTAGTCAAATATGAGGAAATCCATCTTGCCTACGGAAAGCAATATGTGCATAAAAAATCCAACTTGGGTATAGATTGACTTTTTTTCCCTTATTTGCACATTAGACGCTAATTACTGTTACTACACTGCTAAAATTAAATAAGGGAACACTTAATCATCACTGTATAACATCATGTCATTTATGGCTGTCGTAATAACACAGTATTGACGATACCGTGTTATTTAAAAAATAAAATGTTGATATTTTGTAAATAATACACATATGATAATATCGTGTAAATAATCCAGATCTCTTAAATCGTTTCTGTTTCTTTCCGTTCAACATAGTAGGTGGCGCCTATGCACCTTAATGCTAGTTGTCACTCGCCATAAAACGGGAAAAAAGAAGAAACATAGTTAGTAAATGGCTAGCAAGCTAGTACCACATAGTGGCAGCTACTGACCTGCTACTGACCCACAAATTCCATCATGTCGGACCCGGAGGACATGGCAGACGAGAGCGAGACATTCTACCTGCACCCGAAAAAAGTTAGCTCGCCAGTGTGAGACTTTTTCTGATTCCATAAAAAAAGACTAGTCTGCATGAAGTGGCATCAACAGTAACCATAAAAGGGTGCTATACCACAAACCTGTTGACCCACCTTCACCTCCACATCCTGCAGATTTCGCTACAGTAGAGAAAGTTGCAGTTAGTGTGCTAGCTCTGACATTTAGCTTACAGTAAAGTCTCAGTTAGCTCGTGGTGGTGTTAAGTTGATAAAGCTAAGTTATCATGGTGCAGTGAGCCCTGGCTTCCTCCTGGTGCAGGACCTTGCCCAGTTTCATGTGGCCAGAGTGTATAGGCAGTTCCTGGATGATGAAGGCATTTATGCGCCACTGACTGGCCCTAATGTTTGCCACACCTGAATGTGCAGGAGCTCACTGCTGCTCTGATCCAGGTTTGGGAGAAGATCCCCCAGGACACAGGAGCATGCCCACGTGTTATCGGGAGTGCACACAGGCACATGGGGGCCATACACACTACTAAGTCACGTCATGAGTTGTGTCATGAAAGTCACTCAAGTTGCATCAGCCTGTTATTTCAATTATTTTACCTTGCTTTTTGGTGTGATTTTGGTTTCCATTGACCATTGTTAAGTCATTTTGTTCTCAACGAATTATACTACAAAATATACTACACTACAGTAAAGATTTTTTTATATTTTTGAGCAGTGTAGTTTTTTCACAATTGTATTAACATTTCCATGGGTGTTTACAAGTTCAGCTATAATTTTATTCAGCAACAATCATCCTTAACAAAACAAATGAGCTTTAGAAGGCAGACATCTGGCGATAAATCGTTAAACAACAATGAAAGTAGTGTTTAAATACTGTTGTGCATCAAGTAGGAATCAAGAAGGTGTGTTTGGGATGGTGGATTGTGGACATCTGCCTTGAAATTCAGCCAGCCATGTGCTCAATTTCCCAATCACACCAAGTGATGTCTTTTGTGAGTAATGGTTAATAGAAATAGCTTGACATTGTGTAAAACACGATTTATATAATTTTCTTTCTTAACAAAAGTTAAATGAGAAGATCAATTACACTCTTATGTCTGTGTATTAACTATGATGCCAGTGCCAGGAGTCAATTAGCTTGACTGGAAAGCGGACCAGCATATTTCCCTAAAAGTAATGTGACTACAACAACATCTAAAACCAAAGTTGCCTAAACTTTTTTCACACAAAATGTCAAAAATGGTAGCCAATGCACAGTTTGGTGGGTTGTCATAGTGGCGTAATATAGTATTAACCATTTAGTTTAACAAAATGTCTTAACAAGAATCTGTTTGTGCTAATATTGTTTTTAATTTATTTCAAATTTTATTTAATTTCAATTTTTATTTTGAAGAGAATCCTCTTTTATAGCACTATAGGCTACAGAAAAATTTCCACAGTGTCAGATGGCTGAACAAGTGACAAACCACAGAGAGAACCTCTTCCAACATGTTTATCCTCCTCAGCTAAGTACCCACTTGGACTAACACTATAGCTAGTGGAAGGGGAGACTTACACGTTGAAGAGTGACAATTCGGGTTGTGACGATACACTTAGCTCACAAGACGATGCACGACATTGGGTTCAAGAGAATGAGACGAGATGATATTTTACACTATGTTTAAGAAATCTTTAATGATGAAATATATCACTGGAAAAATGTTTTATTCAACTAAAAGTCACAAAATGGAAAACTATGCAGGTGCATTTTCAAATGTTGCTTACATATTGTTCTCGACAGTGTCGCCCATTGTTTTCACTGGGTACCCCAAATGCTGCCACAGAAATGATTTAAAAGTGGTATACTTTCACCCTAACACTCCATCATACTGATATTGTGAGACAGCTTTTCACCTTGACGAGAAATATTGTCACATTTTAATATCGTGAGATGTCGTGCCACAAGATCTCGTCACACCCCAATGAACATGGGAGAGAGAGAGTGACCTAATTCTAACTCCGATTTGCTACTCTGCATGTTTCCCTTTCCTGTTTCCTTTACAGTCGTTGGGAATCAGTGGATAATTCCCTACATGAACTGCAAAATCAAATAATTGATCTGCACGTTCCCATGGCAATGTGTAAACTAACTGCAATCTACTTCAATCTGTTTGCGGGAAACATCATAGTCTTTTCACTGGGGGTCCCCAGTGACGAGAACATCACAGTGGAGGGACGTAGTCAGTGGCAACACATGCCCCGAGGCTCTTAAGAGCAAAATCATGGGAGACACACACATACATGCACACACATATATCCACACACACTGGCAAACTATACAAACACCTCCAGCCTGTAGTTTATATATAAAATATCAAGCAGCTCTACTTTTCATCCACATAAGCTTTTTGTTTTAGAGTGAGTGGGTGTGTTAGTGTGTGTTCCATGTGTAGAGTGTGTTTGAATATGTCTGCAGGCATGTGGGTACATTCCTATGTCTGAGGAGGAACTCTGACACAGGCATGCCGTGTTGAACATTTCTTTCCGTATCCGTTCCTCTGTTCTTGACGAGCTACAGAAGGCTTGAGGGAGGGAGTGAGGGAGGGAGGTATAGCGAGGTGGGAGGAAGAGAGCGGGGGAAGTCTTCGAACACCCATCAAAGTTTAAACAAACAAGAGGAGAAAACCTCCCTGGGAGATTATGCATGTCATTTTGCATCTACTTTTGCACTACATAAGCATTGAAATGGGCTGTGCTTATTGACTATACTGAGGAATCTAACAACCATGTGTGCAGAATAATACATGAGAAGACATGAGTTATAGCTGAAAATACTTTTTATTCATTCTGGGACAAGTTTTCTGCAGTAACAATTTTAAATACTTTCTAAAATGCAAAAGTTTCAATAAATGAAATCATCTAAAGTCCCATTAACATAAACAGGGGAATACTGCCTCCCTACTGAATACAGGCTTAGAGCTCTTACATGACATTTCATCTCCTTTTCCTCCCACATGAACAAATATCCAACTTCCTGAACACTCTGCAGCCACAGCTAGTTTGTCAGAATATTAATAAAGGTCAAAGCAACTTCAAGTTGATGGTTTCTAATTAGCATAAAGACACATGCTGCACAAGTCACCTTGGAAAATTCATTTGCATTTAAAAAATATTTCTGAAGCATCGTGTGCATGTACAGTGTGAAACTAATGACAAGCGTGAGCTGCAGGAGAGTCAAGACGGGCTGACATCACTCTGTCAAAGAAGTCCTCTTTGTGGCGACTGTTTACCCAGGGTCGTCACGCAGCAGTTATTTTAGTGCTGGTAAGTCAGAAAAAGTACAGACCTTTTGAACTTCACACTAGAACAATTTCCCATAGCCTGTGCAAATGAATTTCTGCTTTGTTGTCCCCAAAAGCGCCAAATATTGCACCTTTTGATTTCATTCCAATTACATGTAAATTCCAGCGATAGGTGATTTACGGGTGATAAAATAGAACTGGATTTCCATGTTCTTGTGTGATATGCCATCAGCTTCAGTCTGTCACCTGTCGCCTCGACTTAGAGGACTGTTCACCTTGTTAGTGCACTGTTTCAATCTCTTTCCTTATTATCATTCAGACATCATGTCAGCTACCTCCCCATACAAAATGTGTAAGCAAATCAAATAACTGAATAGCTTTTGAGTTGGATGATGTATCTGTAGAGAAACATATCATGGCATGGCAATGCTCCTGCCAAAGTTTTAATTAACTTAACTTGTACTGGCCTTCTGGTACTTGTCTGTTCCAGATTTACTTTCACTAATCTCTCAGCTCAGTCGAAATCTTTAGTGATCATTTGGGAAATCAGGCCTGCAGACACGGTTCATGACAAGGCACCCATGGTAACAAATCACCACATCTATTAGAATTGCCAGTTGATAGAACCAGCGTCAGAGTAACGTCCATACAATGCAAATACAGCATTTGTCCATCCCCTCTAGAATGACACATCTGACAACCCTTTTGGCATGAGTACATTACTGGTCGGGGCTTTTCAAAACCATTGCACATATATTATGACAATGCTATGGTTAATGTTTTGTTAGGTTTCGCCACTAAAAAGGACTTGTTTTGGTTTGTTTTACGCAAAGATGATAGCTTGAGTTAAAATAACTTTTTTATAGCTAGGGAAGCATCTTGGTTTAGGTTTTAAAGTTTAAGTGACCTTCATTGGTTACAATCTTGTTATGGCCCGGCTCAAAGGCCACAACAAATAGAGGAAACCATGCTCAAGGGATTACCAGAAAAGGATGTTTATTAACGAAAGTAGCTAAGTTTAACAAATATAACAAATCATTTTAAAGCTTAACAAATGCGGCTAGCAAACCATAGTGCCAGATTAACTGAATAAACTAAAATACAACAAAGCAAAATGGTGCTGGGGACCAGGAAACAGCAAGCAGTCAAGCCCCGAAACAATCAGGAAAGGGCGGGCTTTTAAACAATATGGAGACAGTGGCCAGCTGCCTCTGATCTGTCTGATGGCCTCAGCTCTACTCCACCAGGAAGTTCACCCTGCAACAAAACACAGAGACACACACACTCACACACACCACAACCTGGCCGAGGCCCTGGGGCCGTCACAATATATATATCTATATATATATATATATCTCTCTCTCTCTCTATATATATATATATATATATATATATGTATATATATATATATATATATATATATATAAAGACCCAGATGATCAAAGAGTCTGAATACTTTTCGTCAACAGATGAAAACAAGGCTCCAAAGGGATGTGAAAATTATCAAGTGGAATAGTTCAGTGGCGTAAGCAATACATCTGATAATCAGTTCCTCTGAAATAGATTTGGCAGTTTGAGATTAAGACCTCACATATGAATCACACATTAACCCTGTCTGTCTCCTCTTATAGCAAATCACTTTGATCCATTTGAAATCAGTGTTACACCAGTCGGGCAATATAGAGACACTGTCTTCTGTCCACATGTGTTTGAAGAAGAATCTTAAGAAGTATACTTTTCAAGAATGAAGAAAAGAAAGCTCAGATACAATGAAGGTTCAAAGGCTCATGGATCACAAACTCCCACTCAAAACAACATTCAACTGAATTAACTGAATCCAATATGTACATCCTTGATGTTTTCTGTACTCTACTGCACTTTTGTAAAAACCATCACCACCATAGCAAAAGTAGGAACAGGTCATTTTTTATGATTCATGCATGATTTGGTATTGCCAAGTCATAAATAAAAAAATATGTGGATGTTTCTACGTCAGCAATGACAAATGAGGGATTATTCTGTTGTGCAATGAAACCTGATTTGATTTACCTCCTCAAATCTGTCAGCATAAATTTAGGATGAAACCAGGATGAAACCAGAGTTTACAAAATAAGGCATATTTAAGATGATGACCCGCTTTTGTCTGACCCAGTAAACTAAAAGCAGTTAGTGAAATGCTCAGGTTTAATGCTAAAAACAAGAAAATCAAAGAGACTAAAATGGCACTGATGTGAAATTGCCTGTTCTTAAAAGCCCTTTAACCAGAAATGGGGAAAACAAAATGTGACAATAATAATGTGTTACATAGGGAAAAGGGCGGAGAAAATAGATTTGGACATCACTAATGTCTCCTTGGACCAAACTGTGAGCATGCACATAAGTGGTGCATGTCTACCCTTGGCCTGTGTGGAGCGGCCAGATGGCAGAAAAGTCAACTGATAAAGTCAAAACATGTTTACAGAAGGTGAGAATGTGTGGATGGAGGCTGGTGTTGAGATGACAGCACCCTGCAGGGAGAGAACGAATGTCACACAGCTCAGGATGCAATAGAAACGCTGCTTCATTTTGCTCTCAAAATATCTGATGTGTTTTTAATGAGTACAAACTATAGTATGAATGAGTCCTTCTGAGCTTGGGGGAAGCTGAGATATACTACTAAATCTAATTGTTCAGTAAGGATGACCCCTTTTTTTAAGCTTGGGTGAAACGGCAGTAATGTTAGGATTTTGGGTTGTTTTCATGTTTTTCTTATTTTAATCTGTTTTTATGGGTTTGGTTTTGGGTTCTGTGTTTCTGTAGGTTTATTTGATCTTGTCCTGGTTTGGGTTTTGTTTAGCATCTGTTCCATGTTTAGTGTCAGTCCTGTTTCTAGTTTAGTTCTGTCTATGTTCCCTGATCCTGTTTCTGTCTGTCTCTGCCTTGATTACCCTCATGTGTCTCAGCTGTGCCTCGTTACCCTCCCTGCCTGGTGTGTGTTGTGCTCTGTCAGTATTTAAGCCCTTCTGTTCAGTCCTTGTTACATCTCCGTCTGATGTGTTGGTGATGATGGTGGTGTTCTGTCTTGCTCTGGTCTCTGTACATTGTTCCTTGTCTTTTGGATTACTCTGCTTTTCTTGGATTATTTTTTGTTTGGATTTACCTTTGTTTGGACTCTTACCTCTTTTGTTCTAACTGCATCCACCTCACAAATATCTGCATTTGGGTACACACCTCAGTTTGTCTGCCGTTGCACAAAGCTTTCACTTAAGAGGTAGAGAAAGTAACGCCTACATTTTGATGGATTTCTATATTTGATGGATGGTCTGACTAAAAGGTCAGACAAAAAAGACCTTAATCTGGACAATATACAACATAATTCTCCCTATCTGTTTTTAACATAAGCTCATTAATCAGCCTCAAATTAACTGTCAAATTATAAAACGTATTATTACAAGAGCATGGGGAAATAAACACATCTGACTAAAAACCTGGTAGCTTCAAGAGCAACACTTTTTTCCCCCATTAGTGTCAGGTTGGTTTCAGAGGGCTTCAAAGAGTTACAACCCTCACAGTGTACTGTTCAGCACAAAAAGCTCCCGAAATTAGCACGAGATGAGGGTGCAACACCTCTCCTCCTTTTCTTGTGATTTGGTTTCCTGATGAGCTCACATAATCACTTAGTCATGTGATTTGGGGCAGTGAATATTTCACAGCACTTGGGGTTTCATCTCTCGGATTTTCAGCAGATGATTAAAAAACCAAGGTCTGATTTTAGACCACACACATCCACACAGTTGGAATGACACAAACCATTGTACAGAAAAGAACAAAGCCACACACACACACACACACCACCTTCCTCTCACACATACTCATCCACAGAAATCACATGTAATTGCAAAAGCCAAAAAAGTGCAAGGGCATATCATAGAATCAACACCGCTAACAAGCAAATGAATGGGCTTGACTGCCACCTGGTGTCACCAGGTTGTATTGCAGCACACTGAGCAAGGCAAGCGCAAGATAGATGAACCGGCTGATAGAAGACAGTGGACAAGCCAGAGGGATAGAGCCCTAAAGAGTGGACTGGGAGAAGCAATCGGAGGAAGAGTAGAAGAAGATAAACAGACGAATAAAACAGTTAATGAGACATTAGTATATCACAGAATGCACCGGGGCAAAGCTGAGCATGCCGCTGGGAAATAAAACTGAGGAAGGCGGCAGAAAGAAGAGAAAACAACAGGGGAGAGGAGGTGAAAGAGTGTAAATTAGGATATATGAGAGGCTGAAAGAGGGTGAAGTGGAGAGAAAGGTAAAATACCAAGAGGAGACAAGGGAAAGGAAAAGGATCAAAGAAGGCATTCATCTTTAGGGCACTCACACGCCCCCACCCCCCACTCCCCTTTTCCCTCTCTTTTCCTCCAGCTCTTTTGTTTGCCTGATTACTGGGTGTATTTTATCACCAAGCCTAGTTGATCTTAAACCTTGTTGATCTTGTTTTTTCAAGAAATATCTTCCCTCAATAATTTTCAAACCCACACCCTCTGTGCCCGCACCCTTCTTGCTGCATTTCCTTCCATGTCTCTCAATCATCCACACTATGAAAACTCTCTATATCTACAGTATCTGCTGCACTCCATAACTCCTTTCACCAATTCGTCCTTCCCCTCAAGTCTCCTTCTCTTTGCAGCAACAACAATCACATAATTCTACAAAATCCCCAGTCCTCAAGCAAACATGCCCCCGCATCTTACAAAAGGAAGAAGAAAAGCGGATGCAGGCTCACACATACAAAGCATATTCCCTGAATAAAACCCTACAGTGCAATTAAATATTTTTATTCCAAAGCTCTCTACTTACATATATAAACAAGAATTAACATGTATTAATATTTTAAATAAACTATTGTCTGATGCATTCTTATTTTTAAATAAAGAGGATTGTTTTGTGTTTTTATTTTTCCACACACAGGCAAGGAAATGATTTCACTAACAAGTCTGACTTTGATGTAATCTATCTTTGAGCCAGAAAGGACGCCAATTTCATATGATATAAATATCTTGATTTTAAGCCACCCTCATTCAGAGCAACATGCAGCATGGGCAGTAGTGAGAGTAAGAGTCTAAGAGCGAGGGACATGATTATATCTTGCTGGAGACTAACTCCAGCAACAATCTTATATTTCCATTTCTAAGATAATGTGGCCTTGGCGCTGTAGCCTAGATAGGAGGCTACGCACTTCAGTATTCACTGATGATATGAGCCTATATTGTGATTTACAGGGTCTCTCATCCCTCCCTTCCTCCCTAAAGTGATAACAGGTGGGAAGCAGCCAGCTAACAAGTGTTTCAAACATCCACCCAGAGTGCTGAGAAATCCCAGCGCAGCAGACAGGCAGGCAGGTGCTATTCATGGAGTATGGGAGATAATGAGGGAGGAACTAGGGAGAGAATAATGTGTCTTTGTGGTGGTGGTAGTGCTGCGCGTGTGTGTGCGTGTGTGTATGTGTACTGAAGAAAGAAGTTGTGTGAGCATTTGTCTAAAAAGGAAATGAAATGGAAAAATAACACCAGAGAATTAATCAATAAGAAATTCTAGCATAAGGTAATGTGTCCAGGGACGTAATGACAACTGAATTCTTTCTCACATATCTTCTGTGCTGCCTCTTTCGTGTGGTAATAAGAGATGTTGATGGTTTATAAATTGCCCATAAAGAGGTTAAAGAGAAGTGAAAGAGAAAGATTAGTTGTATAGAAGGAATGGCTTAAAGAGCTGCAACATGAGAAGTTGAGCTGATTTGTAACGTGAAGCTGGAGTACTGTAGTTGGGGGTCTTGGTTTTGGCACAAGTAAAGCTATTTGGGGGGAAAAGCATCTTTAGAAAAGAGTAAACAAACATAACAAAAGCGTTGCTTAGAGGTAGAAGATGTTCTGAGGCAGTGTCAGACCCAGCAGGGATTATGGATAAAGTAAACACATGCAGAGAGGAAGACGCTTTGTTGCAGGGAAACGCAAGCTTGATGCATTTAGGATGATATTTATTATTGGAGCAACCTATTCTGTGCTGCTTTCAAATTTAAATAGAAAAAGGCGAAAGATGCCCAAGGCCATCCGTGCTCTGACACAGAAACACGTGCTGTCAACAGGCAAGGTAATGGATACCTGAAGCTGATGCACTTGGCAGCAAAATGAATCACTGAAAAGCCTCAGAAACAACTCTAACCATTCGGAGCAATCCTGTCTCCTAGAAATGATGTGCATGTAGCGAATGTAATTGCCTTGTTGGATTATGGTCAGTGGCAATGCTTTATCAAATGAAGGAGAAGCTATGTTTGTGTTCTGCATACGGTGTAGTGAGTTGGTCAGGTTCACACACATTCTATATCAACATTTTGGGAATTGCCAGATACGTTTAACAATGTCTGCTTAGTATGTTGATAGAAAAGGTAATACATATATTTACTCACAAAATAAGACGTATGGATTTAGACACAGTAGAGTCCCACATTTTGTTATGTTTGGAAAACAAAATCCCTTGGGTCAATGTTGATGGAAATCATTTCAATTACAAGTTAATAAAGTTCTACATACACTCTGCACAACCAGATTATGTAGCCCCATGACTCAAGTCATGTCACTTGATTCAATTTATCAGACCCACAAAAACCTTTTCCCCCTTTTTTAAAAATATATGTTTAATCTTGCTTACGTTACCACAAGCAGATATTGTATTGCAAAGAATGGATATTGTAGGAAAAAACAAATATGTCAGTGAATGTTTTGCAGATACATTCAACATCAACATCTCGGAACTTGCCAGATTCGTTTAACAACGTCTAGTTGATAGAAAATGTAGTAGGGGCAGAATCCCATTTCCTCCAAAACATATTGGCTTCTGCATATACTAATACTAGTATATAAACTGAGACAGAAACCTATGCATCACATTTTTACATGAAGCAAAAATAAGCCATGAGAAAAATATTACTGACTAGACAGAAATCACTGAGCAGACACAAATTAGTGCATCTACAGGGAAGCAAGGAAATTAGAGATACAAGCAAGCATGAACCATCACCTTAGAGTAGTATCATCAGAGTCAGCACAGGCCGTAGAAATGAAACTTTATGTGGTCTGATGCTCAGCAGTCTGTTTACTTTACAGAACCTCGCTGTGCCACAGAAAGATGCAGCCAACGAGGCATGATCAGGCAGTAGAGAGGAGGAAGCTCTGCTACTCTGAGCTGGCAGTCGAGGCTGCACAGCAAAGCTGGAAAGCCAGGATACACACTGCAAAGGCTAGGTGCCATGAACAAGTTGCTACAGTACATCCACCAACAGTTAACAGTAATAATGAGCTCATCTTACTATTGTTAAAGCTAATACTACACAACTTCTCACTGGCTGTAAGTTTTACGCTCTGTGAGATCCACTCAAAGAGTCCATTTGTAGTCACTATTTTGTAACTCTGCTTCTGAACAGATTTTCACAGTAGGCCTGCCCGGCCAAGATCACACCAACTCACAACCATCCTCCCACCCACCAGTGTCTAAAGCAAGTCAGGAATCAACTGTATCAAAATGACTTTTTAAAGAGGCTCCCTTGAAGCGATGCCTCTGTAACGGCCCCAGACCAGTCTTTCTGCAGCATGACGACGACAAGAGAACAAAAGAGCGGAGTGAAAGATACAGAGATACATAGAGAGAGAGAGGACCGCTTATCCAGTTTCATTTATGTTGTTTTTATCCCATGCAGCTAAAAGTGAAATAGTGTGAAATCTTCAGTTTTTATAGGAAACTGATGAGGTCAGTTCGCACATTTGAATCTAGAAGGAGATGAAACCGATATGAGAGACAGCGGTAGGACAGTAGGAGGAAGAAACGTGGAAATTGGGAACAGAGATACAGTAATCAAAGTTAGAGACAGTAGACAAGCCTTGAGATTAAAGGCATGATGAACTGACAGAGGAGACTGACCAAGGATAAGGAAAAAGGCCATTGTCATTCAGATACAATGATAAAAGGAAGAGGAAAGGACCAGACAGGGAGAGACTGAGAGCTGGATTGTGAGAAAAAGAGGGAACAAGAGAGGGAATCAGCAACAAGATAACAAGAGAGGAAGAGGAATAAGACTGGGCGTTTGAGTTTTGAAAAATAATGCGTAATGAGATGCTAATGTAACAACAAAGGAGTGAGTGCCCTCCGGAGGGAGCTATGCTACAGCAAGCTGCTTCAGTATGAACACAGCAGAGGGGGGAACTGAATTCAAAAATGCCCTTTATTAAACTGCTGCAATGTACACAGATTCATTCAGGTGCATATATATAGTGATGAAAGTCAAACTAGATTTACATCATCTCACCTCTGGCCATGTTTGAACAAAATGAAAACACCCCCCGAGTGAGGGGCGATTAAGGTGACAAAATGGGAAGAAACAGTACTTTCTGCACTTAACACCTCCTTCCCAGCACTGTAGATGCTCATGTCACCCTCCAGTCTGCGACAAAAGGTGAGCGTGAGGCCAAAGTCTACTGAGGGGTGAATGCAAACAAGGAGGAGGAAAAAAAAGAACAAAAAAAGAAACAATGGAAGATGAGAACTGGAGAGAAGAGTTGAGGAAAAATGAGGAGAAGGGAGGTCTTTGCAATAGCAGACGGGCTTTTGAGTGGGAGGAGGAGATGAAGCTTTACAAGTAAAGGGGAATAATGGAGAGCTCCATGGTGCAAAAGATGTAATTACTCAGGGGAATAAGTGCTGGAGAGGAGTGATGTGGAGGATCTGTATAAGAAAAGTGACTGGGCAGTGCTCAAGAGACCGTCAAAGAGAATACTGGAGGAGGGGAGGAGCACCACTGACAGATAGAAGCCTAGAGATATTATAGGCACACCATGAAAAAATTAGAAAGCTGGAAAATCATTATAACAAGTCCTTGAGAGGATACTGTGAATGAGCCAATACCAAAGCACAATGATAGAAAATAAAAGCAAGCTTAAGAACGGCAGAGATATCTGTGCTATAAAAAAAATACATCAGCAATAGAGGTGTATTGAAGAGTATTGTTATGCTGAAAGAGTGCAGCATTCATGTGTTGGATGAGGTAAGGGCAGATTAAAAAAAAGCTACAGTGATCTCAAGAGGATGTTGTGAATGAGTGAAAAGAAAAAGGAGAAAATCTTTCAGGAGGTTCAGTCGAAGTGAAGAGGTGCTACTGTGGGCACACTAAAGAAAGATGCAATTTGCTAAAGATAGTTTACACTAGAAACTTTAAAAAAAAAATGCAAACCCTGAATGAGACCAAATTTCAAACATCTGTGTTTACTTAAGTTTGTCTCAGCCGGTGGAACAGAAAAAAGTCTCTATGTGTCCTGAGCTCTCTCGTTTGCCCGTAGGCTGTATCAACTATTGCAAAACCTGAACTTCTGACTTTTCTCCTTTTACTTTCTATGGCACCGTTTGACTCAGCAATTTTCACCAAACTCAAACTTTAATATTTTAACCGGTATAATGAAGCAACATCACATTTTTAGTGTAAATTCAAAAACAAAAGACTATATTTTAATGATAAAAACCCCCCAGCTTATTCAGCTCATTCAGCTATCGTTGCTGTAGCTCAGAGGAACTGCAGGCTGGGAGCGTGTTAGTGGTGGCACGAGCTAATTGGGTTTCCGTTCTTAATTAGGCCAATTAATTAGGAAATGCTGCTGAGGACATGAGCGCTCCACCAGGTCATTTATAGATTACAGGGATAGAAGACGAGTCGTGGGAAGAGTAGAGGAGTGGAGGAAAGGAATCAAGGAGCTTATGAGCAAAAAGATCACTCGAGAGGGGCTTTGTTGCGAGAATACCTCCCGCTGAATGCTATCACTAAGTGATTCATGGACTGAGGGCAATTATCCATTTGTGACTATTTAATCAAATCAATCACTTCTTTTGGGAGTCAGTGAATTGAAAAACAGAGCCTGCTAATTCATGCAATTTCCCAACTGACACTCATTGTTGCTAATCTGCCGTGAGAAACATGAGAAATGATGGAAGAAAAAAGATGTGGGAGAAATGGAAGAGATGAGGAAGAGAACATTCGCAGGCAGAAGACTGTAAGATGTACTTTCAAATGTCCATCAGTTAGCTCTGTGTGAGGTTTGTAAAACCTCTAACACCTGCAGAGAAGACAGCCATGGCTTCACTTTTACCCACTTTTATATACAACCATGCAGCATGTACACACTGATTTGCCTAACTGTATTATAAGCACATGAAAGTTTGAAATTTCAGACTCCAGATTTAGGTTAAGTTTGCCCCAACATGACAAATATTGCCTTCAGCTGCAGGTTTATAACTACGAAAAGCAAGGAACAAAATGCTTTCAATATGTTCAGGTCAGCGCAGGCTCATATCTTCAGATATGAGTCAAGTCTGGTGAGCACAACAAGCGACCATGTGCTGTTAATTGTCCACTTCTGAACAAAATATGTCCAAACACTCACCTCCACAAAGAGGAAGCAGGGCACGATGTAGGTGCTGGTCTTCTGCTGGCCTCTGTCATCAGGAAGGTTCCTCATCGCCCTCCTCTGTGCTAACAGCTGACTGTCAATCATCTGTGGGGTCAAAGGTTATTGCAAGGCGTTAGTTCACTTTGTTGTTTGTTTCAGAAGAAAACACTAGGTGTAGTGCCACTTTGCAATAGGAAGATAAACAACTTCATGTTTTGCAAAAGCTAAAATTGAAAATGTTCATAAAAATTCTATTATCACAGACAAGCACAAAAACATGTAAAGTTCATAAAGAAGTGGATCAAGGTTTAATTAGTTGTGGACCATTTTGACAATTTTTGACGATTTTTAACATTTGCAAATGAACGTTGCACTCTCATTCATATCTAGATAAAACAGTATACCACTTGTATTAAGACCCACGCCAAGTCAGTCTGTAATGTAAGTTTGGCTGTGGGTAATACTTGGCTTAACTTATTAGTGTGGAAAGAGACCTGACTGGCACCTCAATTTAGTCACTTTGTTAGTGTTTAACATTGTGACTACATTGAGTCACTAAACAGTAGTCTGACTTCCAGACAAACAAGAGTGTAAATCGTAGTCTATTTATATTCAGTGCCTGGCTTCAAGTACATCTTAGGGTGATGATTTCTTAGTCTGTTGAGTCATAGCAAAGAGGCAAATAACAATTTGTTGAACAGTTACTTTTTCACCTAAATGTGGAGTATGTCTCAAAATATGCTCCTAGCTTAAAAAAACACATATAACCTCTGTAAGGCCCTCCTAACACAAAAAGACATTTTAAACTCCACGTGTATTACATTAGTGTTGCTCCTATCTCTCAGGTGATGCAGGGAAACATAGCTGTTTGTAGGTATTACATTCAAACTGGATGAGGGAACTGCGATTACTTCCAATGCCAACCTTCAAGGTGAGCTGCGTTTCCAATTTAACGCAAGACTAGAATTCCCATCTCAGACCCACTTTAAATTTTACAAATACACTGTGGTGAAATGTAACTCTTCAAGTACTGTATTTAAGTAATAAGCATGTTGTGAACAACTAGTGTGCAGATTCGGATAAATAATACAAAATACAATTAACTAATAATGAATTATGATGTATAGTGTTATCATAGATTACACTAGCCTGCAGTACATAACATTTAGCCCCATTTACAGGCTGCAACATTACACAGTGATGCATCAGTTTCATCAGTCAATTATAATTCAATGAAATAATACATATAATTCTGAAAGGGGACATTCTGCATAATTACTACTTTTATTGTTTGTACTTATACTTTAGGCATATTTGATACTAATACTTAAGTTAAATTTTGAACGCAGGATTTGATTTGTAAAATAGTATATCTGACTACCTCTTCCACCACTGCAATTAAGATGTTTTGCCTAAGGTTGTGGTTCCACAAAGGGTGGAATCAAACCTTCACAGTAGACAGTGGAAGCTCTATGTGTCCAGCAACTTAAGAGCCTCAATCATAATAAGTACTCTTTACACCTGGGGCACACAATGTGCCATCCATCCATTAATAAACCAGGGACCTTCAACACTGCTCTTAAACCATGTGCTTCATGTTGTCAATTTTACCAATAATCATGCCTGAGTACAAAAAGGGAATCCTTTTATCATCTGCCATCAGAGTAAAAACAACTATTTTTATGTGCACGCCTACATACAGACATACACACAAACTCACTCATCCATATGCAGAGATGCCCACGAATATACATTTTGCATGACACATAAAAAATACACACACACACTCACACTAGTACAGTTAGGCAATCAAAAGAGATGGTTGGGGGAAATGAGGTTGAAAGGAGGAGAAGTAGAGTGGAAACAGAGGAGCGATGATCAAAAACAAAAGCCTGACAGAAAGAGATAAGAGAGAGACAAAGTCATGATGCAGACATTCGGAGACTCTTCAGAAGTGAAGATGTTGGGGTGAAAGCCAGCAGACTCAGCAACGGGAAATAATAGCGATTGGGGGATAACAGGTAGAAGCTGAAGAAAAACAGCTTCAGTCCCCAAAATGAGTATTGAAGGAAAACAGGGGAAGAGATGGTGAAGAAAGTTAAAGTAGGAAGGCCAGCGTATGAGATTCTCAGGGGATTCTAACATGCAAATGACTGCACTCATGCTAAATAATGTCAGCTTCTGCTCTTTTAAGTTTGGGACGCCTCAAAAGGCATTTAAATATATCCTCCTTGAATCTTAAACAGCAAACGCAATTTGTCTAAGAACTGGGAACTTTGAATTCATGATTTTATCAATGATAAAGCAAATGCACTCACCACAGTCTTCAATATATATTTTTTTCATTCAAAAACCAATTGGTTCTCCTCTCAGATATCAAGCCAGTTCGCTCATCTCCTTGACAACAATTATCTCGCTGACTTTATGGCTGAGGGCAAATCTCTGCTGCCGTGTCAGCCCTTTCCCAAATCAATGGTCATTCTTAGTGAGAGGGGAGGAAGCCACAAGGTTGGAATGCGTCCATGTCTTCATAGTGCACTAGACACCTATTAATGACATAGAAAATTTGAAACAAGAACCCACATTTTAATCCTGAAATTAATCAAATCCTTTTTTTAAAGTAAAACATAAAAGAGTAAGGAAAGCTGAATGTTGACTTCCTGTTTACACAAAGACTAAATCATCTTGTCATTCACAATGAAAATACAAAGTGTATGTTTGCATGTCAGGAGAACAAGAAAAGATTCCTATTGAATATTGCTCAAACGTGTTTTAAAGAGCACTACAGTATATGCATTATTAAATAAAGCATTGAAAACTGTAATACTAACTAAAACCTTAATTCACCCATCTGGACCAATTTTATTTAACATCATATTGTTATTGAAGATTACTAGACTTGTTAACAACCCGGCGACAAGTTGAGCTTTAAAGAGAGTGTAAAGGAACCTACACACTAGCAATGCATCTGTCTGTATCACAAGGCTACTGAATAATGCTCCCTTCAATTTAAACACGCAGAATGAAGGATTAGAAATAAATATTTCTGCTAAATCACCTCAGTGACTTTCCACAAAGTTGAACTTCAATTATCTGGCAATGAGGTCCCTCTTGGCAGTTTCTGTTCCACCTCATAGATTTATCATCATGAACTTCTATTTATAGCTTTATATGAGACTTGTTTATGGCCGCAAATGTTTGAAGTACTGCCTTCAAAAAACTCGCCACAATGTCTATTTGCACAAGCCACACATATAGTGTTGTAATTCTGTCTATTGTGTAATGTTTGGCTGATTGACATGTACACACACACACACACAGCAGAACAGTCTCCACTCACTGTGTTTAAGTGTGTTAATTATTCATGCTGTGGTTCATATACTCATTTTCACTCGTCTTTCTCCACTATCGCCTGTCTGCCTCATGGGAAACACTATCCCACAATTATCCCACTATTCCAATATAAGTACAAGTATTTCTACTATAGTCAAGCCTCAGCATGAAGTGCTTTGATTGGTGAAACAGCATTCAGTGATGCTAAGTAAAGAGAGAAAATGTTGTACAACTTATTGCAAAGATAAAAAGGCTTGTAAATATACATACATCGACACAAAGACCAGAGGGTGCCTGCTATAAATACCATATTCGGGTCTTCCTTTATGTACACATCTCCCTAGGCAGTGAGAAGCAATCAGGCATAAGGTTGGCATGACTGATTGTCTCTTGTGTTGCTGTCCATGTCGTTCACTATGACGTGCATCCTTAAGCTTCGCACTGGCACCACGGCAAACAAAAGACCCACTCACTATCTCGCTGGCACACACGCACAAGCACACATACAAGTGACCATCATCCCAGCATTCATTACATGTCAACTTGAATGTCAGTCCAACAAGTGGTGCTGCACAGTTGATGCCCGTGTGTGTGCATGAGCTGATGCCTGTGTGTGTGTGTGTGTGTTTGCATGTGCGAGTGAGAGAGAGCAAGAGAGCGAGTGAGAGAGACAGAGAGAGGATCCTGCACAGTATTCCTGCTGTGCTGCACCTTAGGTTCAACAATGTGGGTCATAGAGATGCACAATCTCACTTATACACATGCACACACACCTCTTTCAGGAACAACCCATTTCCAACAAGAAGCAGAAGAAAAAGCAGGGCAGTTTGAAAAACTCTCACCTTAAATCTCTGTATGTTTGAAACAGTGCCGCTGCACAGTGACCGCTGCCTCCTCAGAATCTGCGTCTCTAGGAGGATTTGCTCCTTCAGCGGACTCCCATTCTGTGGTTGCGTTGTGGTTTCAGCTTCTCTTCTTTTCCCCCTTCTCGTCTCTTTCAAAGCAAAACCACCCCTCACTTCCGCCGCTCCGCCACTGAGAAGCCCTCGGCACTGAATGTGAATAGAGAGAGAGAGATAGAGAGCTTTCCACACTGCCAGGCACCCAGCCTGCAGCCAGCCTAGTCTATATCTGTCTGCACTCTACCGCTAGGTCGCTAAGCTAAATATGATGATCTTCAACAGCACTTCAAGGCTAATTAGTCAAATGTAGGGATCCACAGGCTGGTGAGGGAGGCTCCTCAGCGAAGTTGCCGGTGGATACGGTGGATATAAGGAGAGGAAGGGAGAGAAAGAGGATGTGTATGTGCATCTGTATGCATGTGTGTGAGAGAGAAAGAGAAGGAGAGGGAAGGAGGAGGAGGAGGAAAAAACAGAGTGGGAAGAGGGAATAGGAGAATGAGACAGCTGGAGTGGAGACTGAGAGCAGAATGTGTGTGTTAGAGAGAGATGCAGAGAGAGATCGGGAGAGAGAGAATGAGGGACTCTATGTGTGTCAGAGGCTGAGGCAACACAGTGGCTAAAATGGTAGACACTGCACTTTAGTACCCCAGGACACCACTTTGATACTGACAAACACCATGGGCTTTGTGAGACTATGAATGCACAGGTGTGTGTGTGTGTGTGTGTGTGTGTGTGTGTGTGTGTGTGTGTGTGTGTGTGTGTGTGTGTGTGTGTGTGTGTG
>JAPMOB010242831.1:0-10598 GCA_029875015.1 Lepomis gibbosus | reverse complement strand
TATATATATATATACACTATTATATATTCTATTATTATAATTATAGCAGGCAACATGCTAACAAGCTAGGGGTGTGATGATGAAACACCACACTTTGTTAAATCAAACTGAACATTTTAACGATTGGGCAATTATATATCAAATCACTGAGTTCAATTTTGTTCTTGTCGCTTAACTAGCAAAATTAGTCAAAAACTCCACTGGCAGTTTCCTAGCATTAGCAGTTGATCTCACTATAGTACAGCCAGGGCACTATGGGGGCTTCACTGCATTTATTGCCACAATTCTTTTAGATAGAGGACTCTGGTCTTTTGAGTGAAACTATTATTGACTTTACTTTAAGAAACTCCTGAATATTTACTGCACATGGCGAATTATGCTGTTCAAAAGTTTCCCATCACACAAACACATAAAGAAAATGACACCAAACTCTTAACAGGCACAAAATACACACAAAAAACAAAAGGCACGTACAGCCAGACACACATATAATTTGGTCTTTAGGTTGATACATTCATTATAGGGAGAAGGCTAACTGTTACCGCTGTCGCATTTATTTAAGTAGGGCACAACTCCAGGTTTACTGGAATCGATCCAAAAAAAGTGCATCCTTCACCCCTGTGTTGGAAATGGAAGCAAAGATGCACTTAAGTTGACTCTACTGCTGTTGTTTGTTGTTCAGGTCTGAATGACAGAACTTCTCAAATCAATGGTGTACCGCTTTAACTGAACAATGTTTTTTGGGGGCAAGCTGTCCTGCCTCATTCAATAAAAAATATTTTTTGTACATGAAAGCACTTCATCAATCCATGTCCCAAATCCACCTGGTACAAAAAAAATGTACCTTTTTAGTTCGTGACAATAAATACTTATACTTGGTAATAGATCATGTACATAATAGTAAATAGTATCAAACGAAACATCAAACGAAACTATGAAAGTATGCTCTCTTCTTCTGTTTTTATAGTGGTAATTGGGGATCATAGACTGTGCTTTTTAAGTTACATATTTAGGTTATATAATATAGGATACTACTATGACAATAAGTAATATGACAAAAGGAGAACGAGCACATCTCCCCTGTCTACAACAGTCGGGACATTACTGACTCAAACAGAACAGTGACTATTGAGATTAACCTTAAACCACCGGTCCTTTCAGAATTTTACCAACAGAAGGTTGAGTAAATGCAGAGCAAGTGTATTTTTAGTCGCGCAAACATTTCTCAAAGGCAGACATGCTATGTTTGAAGCTATCTTTTAGCCAATAAGGAACCATGTTTCTTTGGACAAGTAATGGTTAGTTGAAGCTCTTGGTTCAAAACAGGTGCCCAAGCCTGGAAAACCTGTGGAGTTACACTTTAAAAGACTTTCTGGTGATAGCGTTTGTAGATTAGATTAGTCCACCTTTTATAGAAATTTTGTTAAAAGCAACCTGCTGCTCTGCCTCTGAGAAATAACAGAACCGAAACTACAGTCTGTTGAACATGGACACACACCGACTGACAGAATGTTGACTGACTAACAGCACAAGTTATTTTTATCGTGTGCTAAATGTGTGCGTTTACAGCGGTTTGTGTGTGTTTGTTTCTCTTCACCGTGTGCATATTGCCCAGTATGTGCAAGCTTGGAATGAGCATGTAATGTGTGTGTATGTGTGTGTTTGTATAAGCCACAGTTGGTGAGAAGGCTGTGATTGCATGTGCACAGACATGTTTGTGTGCTGTGTGCACATGTGGCATGATCAAAAAAAGTTAAGTAAATAAAATACAACGCCCATATACTGTACTTCTCCCTGCTGATAACATGAATGCACTCAGTTTAATCAGTACGTTTCAGCGTCTTTCAACCTGAAATCCATCAGTAATTATGATTCTATCCTAAAACATATACATAGCTTTTTGTAAACAAAGGTCTTGAAATGAGTGCTAACTTTGATACAAAATTATAATCTACTTTAAGGCCATGATTTGTTTGGTACTAATGCATGTCAGTTTTTCAATCAGTAAAGATTTGATTTTTGGGCCCGTTCAGACAGACTTGCAAGGCGACAAAAGATGCTAAGCATCTTTTGACAGTAATCAAAAGGGTTAGGGTTTGTTGGGAACACTAATTGTTTTTCTCAGATGTCTCGTCACTTATTGGTTTCCCCTTTGTGGTTTGACAGGTGATCCGTGCCACATCTTCTCAAAAGTTTAAACATTTTCTTACCTTGTGCTTTTATATCAAAGAGTGCAGCAGTGTTGCAGCACTCGCCCACTCCAGCTGAACGCCTGAAGTCACCATTGAGTTCAAAATTGTCTCCTGTGCAAAGTGTCTGAGTGAACAAGCCCTAAAAGTGAAACTCCTCATATGTTGGTGTCTCCTTACTGACACTAAAGAAGCCATTATTAACTATTGGTATGTTAACTAGATTGACATTTGGCGTTGAACTGTGGCTCTGCATCTACCGATAAAATAACTGGTAGATGTTAATAGGAAGCCTGAGCCTGTTTGAAAAGAGGTGCTAGTAAATAAATAATCTCATCTGTCCACACAATTGAAAAAATAAATAAGGAAAAATAAAATAAAATATAGGGTTGCGAGCAATGGAGAAAAAGAGAGTCCTGGTGGACATGTGATCTCAAACCTCCGACACACCTAAGCTTCTTTGTAAAGTGGCAGTCACAACTGATTCATTCACAGCATTCACAGCAGGATGTTTCATACACTGTTGTTTTTCAGCTGCAGTTTACGTTGTTTTCGAGTATTACGGGGTGCCAACAGGTGATCCTTTGAGGCTGTTGAGGGCTGCATGGATCCTGAAGTGCAGTCTGGACTCCATGGAGTAGTCCTTGTAGTTCATCCTGATGAAGAACACAAGAACGATTTCAGAATCTTTTTATAATTTAACAGAAATTGTTTTCCCTTTCAAGAAGTGAAAACATTTTAGCCTCAAACTGGCATGAGTGCCTCTGTCTGTTCCATACCACTAAAACATGGCTGTAAATCTAGTGTTGTTGTGAGCCTCAAAGTGTACCCGAGGCTGTTTGGTGATATGGTTGTAATTTTCCTGTTGACGAAATACCAAAGATACATTTCATAACAGAAACCAGTTGGACGGGTGTCAGACCTTTTGACAAGGTGTACAGCAGTGTGAAGGTGCAGCACATAAAGGTCAATAAAGGCATTCTGAGATGTTTAGACTTGCGTAAAGGTGTTAATAGGTACAATGTGCCAAATATTTAGGAGTTGATAACTGTCTATGAACACTCAGTGTAACAGTGAAGGTGTATAGGATTGGTTAGAGGTATAAAAAGGCTTTTATAAATCAATAAAAGGTGCAAATAGATATTTTATATTGTATTGAAGTACATAACATGCATTATATATAAAGTTATACAATAGTGTTTAGGCACATACATAGGTGTAATATGCTGCCCAGGCATACAGTATCAAGTAATACAGAAATGTGCAACCATGTATAGAGCTGTATGTAACTTCTTAAAGACATATACTGTAAAACGTTAAATAGGTATATTTAAGTATAGACATCTATAAAGTATGTGAAAGTATACAGAAGTGTATTAAGGTATAAAGTTATATATACTATTTATGTATATTATGAGGTACCATTTGTGTGTATAAACATAACTTACTTGGCATTTTCGATGTATGTGGTGGCCTTGGTGAAGTCTCCCTGATGTTTATACAACAGACCCAACTCATAGAGAGTGAAGGGAATCAAGTAGTGATCATATCGGATGCGACCCTCGCTGTAAGAACACACAAACGCACAAATAAGAAAGTTTATCTTATCAATCTTTTTGAACATTTCTGTCTCTGTGTCTTTGTGTGTAAATGCTCCGTATTTGTATAGCGCCTTTCTAGTCTTTTCGACTACTCAAAGCGTTTTTACACTACTTCTGCATTCACCCACATTCATACACTGAGCCTAAGTGCTCAAACAAAAACTAACATTCACACACATTCATACACTGGAACATCTGCCATCAGTATCTTGCCCAAGGACACTTCGACATGCAACCTGGGGAAGCCGGGGATTGAACCGTGTGTGTGTGTGTGTGTGTGTGTGTGTGTGTGTGTGTCTTACCTGGACAGCACCTGTGTGAAGCAGAGCTCAGCCTGCAATAACCTGCCCAGATGTTTCAGACAGAGTCCCTTCAACATCTGGACCAGGCAGCTGTCATCTGTATGAAACTCTGAGGGGTCTGAATGAGATACACAAAGTCACAAAGTTATGTAATTTGGTTGTATCTAAGGAGCATGTTAAAATGCAAGGCTTATGTTTACTGCGTGTTGAAATTATTATGGAAACAAATTATTTCTTGTCCCTTAATCTTTAAATACAATGTATGAACTTCTGAAGAGGGCTAAGCCCTGGAGACAAGTTCAGTGAGTCTGGTTTTAGATCAACCCAATATGACTCACTCCATTACTCAGCAACCTCCTCTGGCTTCACATAGCCTCTTCAATCTAATTGAAGTCACTAATGCTTGCATACAGAGGGACTACTGTTGATGCTTTATTGATGCTTGTATGCTGTTCCTCAAATGTAAGTTCCTTTGGATATCAGTGTCTAACAAATGAGTAAATGTATTGTAATGAGTTTTCAAACCACACTGCTATAGATTGTAAGTGCTGATACAGCTGGGTAGAAGCCGATGAAATAGCTCTACCGGATAAATATATAATAGCATCATTTATATAGATCTAAAAACCTCTACATGGTATGATTCTGGTAAGTCATTCACAGTATACAGTTTAAACAGAAGAAAAGTAGGACAAGCAGAGAATCCTGTGGAATCCCTGTTTTACTCTCTAATAATGCTACTACTAATGATAGTAGTAAAATGTGTTAGCAGTAGCGCTAGTAGCAATGGTATTATTTTGAACTTACTGGGGTCGTTGCGAAGCTGCTCCTCGGCCGCCTCTATGGTAACCAGCAGGGCCTCGGTACTATCGGCTCTCTTCCCGAGGATGGTGAAACCGTTCCAAACATACATCATCTCCTACAGAGAGAGAAAATATAATCAGTTACTACTACAAACTTATTCAGAGGATATTCCCTTGCTCAATGAGAGATGATCATTTAAAAATGCCCTCAAAGGGGGTTTATCCAAATGTCCACATTCTTGAATTAAATACCCTGAATAAACCTGTTCAACTGACTACCACAGATGTGTGTACGGGGAGTATGTGAGTATACCAGTGCGGGGATGACCAGGGGGACGGGGTTAGCAGCTTTGTAGCGTCTGGACTTCCTCACTGCAAATTTCTCCGTCGGTATCGATTTTCCTGCCAAGCGCTGTTTCAGCCCCTCCACCTGCCTGCATACACAAATACACACATGTACTACTATATTTGTAAGGACCCTCCATAAAATTAGACCTTCCTTAGCCCTAACCTTAAACTAAACCTAACTTGTATCTTAACCTTGAAACCAAGTCTTAAACTTAAACAGCTCTTTGAAGAACAAAGGATCGGGAAAACTGTCCTAATTTTCTAAAATTGTCCTAGTTTTATGAAAATGTTTTCACTTTCTAAAAAACTCATGTACTGACTTTTAATCCCTGTGAGGTATTTCTTTGTGTATTCCAATATTTTCTCAAAGATAATACTCATAATCCCAAATTCATTTTAAAGTTTTAATTTTAGACACACTGACCTAAAGAGCTCCATGATGTCTTCCCCCGTCTTCTTGACTTCGTCTTCTGACATCATACTGAGGATGGCCGCTTTCTGGTACACATAGATAGCCTGCAGATGGTAAAAAGTTAAGATGGGATTTTGCTTACGTGATACTAATTAGGCTCAATCTTCTTATTCAGTGTCCAGTAACTGGATTTCTATCATTTATGGATTAGTGTTTGTAATAACTTATGACGAACAGCACATTCACCATTTAAAAAGGCCTAAAAATAAACCCAAATAAATAAACCTCCCAAAACCTCCCGTCCAAATGTCTTTAAATAAAAACCATTCATATTTTTCCAAATAAGGCCACAAAGACAACTGGGAAGGTGCTATGTTTTTATATTGGAGACCCTAAAATTTTTAAAATTATTTTAACTCTCTTTATTTCCTCTTAATAATTAAATTATATAGTGTCTTATCTTGGCAGTGTGTGTTTACCTTGGACCAGCGGCTCTCCTTGCACAGCAGATCAGCGTAATGGTATGCCTGCTGCCACTCCTGTTGGTAGGAGTGAGCCCACATTAGCTCCCAGTAACACAGGTGGTGGATCTGCTTCCACTCTTGCTGGTTGTTGATACACTCTTCGTACCTCGCCCGGGCCTGAAACACACACAGTACATTTTATACATCAACACTGAGCTGCTCGGGTTTGTAAATGCAGCACAGGGTCAAGTTCAAAAAAGAGGAAAAGTCAGATGAAGAGAGGAAAGAGAGCGAGATAATTATTAAAACTTGAAATTCACTAAATGAAACTTCCACATGATATAGGTTATATCATAATTTCAGTTCTTAGCTGCAGCTGTGTATGTGTTTGGTATTTTGCTGTCATCTTTGTGTGGACTAATTAGAGTTTTAGACTTTTGAGAGGATATTTTTTGAAAATGAAGACACTTTTGGAAATTGAAAACATTGTGTGCGTTTCAGACCTTCTCAAAGTTTCCTCGCAGCGTAGCAATGCGAGCAGAGTAGAAGAGAATGATTGAGCCCTGAAAAAAACAAAATAGTTTTTAGTTTATTAATTTACAATTACTATACAGCTATTTATTTTTAATTTTCATTTTTTTTTACAATTGAAACAAAACACTAAAATCATAGGTTTTCATAAGAGTTTTAAAGTCTTTATGAGTCATTAGACTCAATGTGTCTTATTTTCTTCAGAATTAGACTTTGTCTAGTTGTGTGGATGGTTGGCTCACTTTGGGGTATTTGTGTTGGTATGGCTCTAGCAGAGCTTCAGCTTCCACAAGGTTCCCCTCTCCAGTTCCTGATCAAACACAACATCAACACCATTGTCTTCAGTCTTGATGTCATCACAAGAGGCCTGTACTGAGCATAAAACCTACCACAGGACTATAGCTTTACACATAATATAGTATAAACATTTGGAATACAGTACTTGTGCCAAGAATGACCAACTGCCCACCTTTTGAATCATTTAACAGATACAAGATACAGCTCTGAAGCTTGACTACTGTGGTGTAGTTAAAGTTTGATCTATATATGGCAAAGGGTAAATGTGTATGTGTGTTTTCCTACCAAGTATCAGTGACACATATGTGTGGTAGAAGAGCAGAGTCAGAGCGCTTAGGATCGACCTCAAAGTGTGACTGGAAGCTCCTTCTCTCAGCTGAGACAAACCAAACCCCTGCAAAGAGACAGGATTATTACAGTTACTGTCAGATTTTACAAAACAAGAGACTTTCACAGCTGCCTTTCTACAGGGTGTAACAGTTTACTGGGTGAAGTATCAATTTAAAGGGCCTATACTGACCCTGTTTCCTGAGAATCCGATGAACTCCAACAACCTCAAAATCCTCTGAGGGAGCAGAGATAACATCTGGAAGAGAGAGACAGAAAATACAATTGAATCATAATGAAATATATGATTAAATCATGACACTGTATCTGTCTGAGCATTTATAGCTTTGATTCGCCAATACGCTGATGACATACTCCTAATTTTGGCAGAAAAAAAGCAAAAAAACCCCAAAATCATTAAATCACTAATTGACTCGTTGACCAGGTCATTTTTAAAGCCATAAACAATATGTAACCGCAAGCAAAGACAAGTCATGGACAACATCTGGAGGTGAGTATAGTTAACTTTGCTGTGAGTGAACTTTTACTGCAGTGAAACTCCTCCCATCTGGGACTCCAGGTGGGGGAAAAAAACAAATCCTCTTTGAAGACCCACCAGGTTGAAGGATCCGATGCCCAGCTTAACTCCGCCTTCAAATTGTTTGAACAAATCAGACTGGCCAGCCGCATCCTCAGTGACATTCAGCACATTCTGACAGTCCCTGTTGGACCACATGAAACATGATGTCACCGTCCGGACAAGACAGGATCACAGATTTATTTAAACTTAAATGTTAAACCTTTAATTTGAACAATTCCATTCAGACACAATGATAGGAAGCAAATTAAGCTCAGTTTAAGCATCTCTCTGGCTTTTCCTAATGTTACAGTGTAACACTTTTAATCATCACCTTGTTGCTGAGCCGAAGTAAATGACAAATATTTTACAGCAGCTGATGGCCTTAAACAGTTACTCACTTGTAGATTTGGTAGCTTGTTCGAATCTTGATCCCTCCTTTGATAAAACTGATCATGTTCTCATCCTGGAAGAGAGGCAGAGAGAGACAGAGACAAAGACGATTAAATTACATTTTATTTAGTTACCTAACAGACTCTGCAGTCTCATCCAGAGCAGCGACTCCAAAAAAAGTTTTCAAGTTCTCAAATTATTCTGGTTCATTACCTGGATGTATTGTTACGTTATCAATATGCCAAATTATGTTCTTTATGTCTTGTTATGATAATTAATGATTGTAGATATTTAACATTGAAGAATATCCCCCTGACAGACAGGTAAAAATACACACAGTAGTTCTAACCTGTACAAACGTCAGCGTGGCTTTCTGCAGCAGACACTCAGCATAGCAGATCTCTGCATGCATCTCCTCTGCAAACATACAAATGCAGCACATTGAGTTCCTGCTACTTTTGATTGTATTTTGTGTTTTCTGAGCTGCACTTCCAGCAGACTTCAGATATCAATCAAACTGAGTGGGAGGGACATGTGTTAATGTACCTTCCTGCAGGTTGGACTGCTTGCTGATCAGACTGGACAGAGATCCGACCACAGAGTTCTTCTTCCTGAACCTGAAGACAGTTTGGTTTTTAAGACTTTGTTTTAAAGACACATACTCTCGTTCTATGGTCACATTTCCATCATATCCCAAATCAGTAAGATTCATCCTCTGGAAACCACCACTGTCTGAACCAAGTTTTATGTCAATGCATCCTGTAGTTATTAAGATATTTCTTTATTCCAAACTTTACAGCTCTTGGCTCTTTAAGACTGACACAAAATTTATCTCTCACCTCTGACAGGTGTTTAACGCCTCCTTGATGGTTGCCATGGCATTCTGGATGTCTCTGTGCTCGAAGGTCATGGTCGCCTGCATCACCAGGATGCTGCTGTAACCCAATGCATGGTACATACTGTCCCTCCACCTACACACACACACAAAGTACAGCGTATAAAACCACACATGGTAATTATACGTAATTGTAGGAATAATAGTGGCAATACTAGTACCAGCACTCAGTAGAATCTGTATGAAGCAGTGGTGGGGATCACAGTAAAATTGACAGCACCAATAGTAGTAGTGGCAGTAACTGTGGAATGGGTAGTACTAGTAGTATCATTACCAGCAATATTAAAACTACCAATAATATTACTATCAGTAGTACTACTAGTAATAATTACTAGTAGTTAATAGCAGTAGTATTGCATGTTGTGGCACCAGTGTCAGTTTTAGAACCAGTGGTAGCACCAGTAGAAAAGGTACCATTAGCGGTACTAGTTAGTAATAGTACAAGTAGTATTAACACTGTTGCTACTAGTAGTAGTACCAACAGTAATAATACTATTTGCAGCATCAGTGGAAATAACACCAGTATCAGGGCCATTTATGTTACCAGTAGCAGTACCAGTACAAATAGTATCAGTAGGAGTGCCATTAATGGTACTAGTAGCAGTACCAGTAGTAATAGTACCAGTGTCGGTGCTGTGATAGTACTAGAAGTAATAACACCAGCAGTGGTAATACCTGTACAAGTAGCAGCAAAATTCCTAATTACATTAACAAGCGCTATAGTACAAATTGTGTTTTTCAAATATACCAATACACTGTAGTATGTATTACATAATAAGCACACACATATACACACAATCACTTGTTGCTGCGGTTACCATGGTTTGAGGAGGTCCAGGGCTTCAGAGAACTTGTCGTTGAGGACCAGATTGAGAGCACACTGAGTCTCCTGGATGGCCGTCTGCAGGTCCATCTGACACGCCCTACACACACACAAACACACACACACACACACACACACACGTTTGTTCTCTCATTGACATTAATGCATTCCCTATGTAACTGGCCCCAAGGCTGTACTGCACAGTCCTGATTTGAACTTGCGACCTCAGGCAGACCCGCAAACGAGGAGGTTAAAAACCAAGGGCGCTATACCGTCTTGTGTACGTAGGTGTCAGAGAGTGAGGTTTCTCACTGCACACAAAGTTACGCCTAACTGTAACTGTAACCCTCAAAAAGCCTATCTATCTGTGGGGAATTCAATATCCTTTCAAGTCCCCAGCGGTTAGTGTGCATTCAGGTTAACCATACCAAGAACATGAAACACACACACACACACACACACACACACACACACACACACACATCCACCAATCATAACAGGAAGTGACTAAAAGCGAAAGAGACATAACGAGACAGGAAGCTCACAGGAAATGATCTGTAAGATCATCTTCACACACACACACACACAATCCTAGATATCACTACTCAGCAGACACATCAGGTGTGTGTGTGTGTG
>JAPMOB010242830.1:0-31438 GCA_029875015.1 Lepomis gibbosus | reverse complement strand
GTGTGTGTGTGTGTGTGTGTGTGTGTGTGTGTGTGCGTGCATGCGTGTGCGTGTGTGTGTTTGTGCTGCACATGGGCACAGTAAATATGTCTCATACATCTTCATTCTGCATAATCTGATGTTTTTTCCTGTGTGTATGTGAATCTAGGCAACACTTCTGGAATAAATCAAACACAGTCTCTCTCCAAATACTGATATGTATCTGTTTAATACACTCAACAGAACATTCAGTAACCTTCCATCAGAAGAACAGTCTACTCTCTTTACTGACTGTTTTCAGTATAAGTCTGTGGTCTCCAGGTCTTTTATATAATGATAATTATTATTATTAGTATATATATATATATATATATATAGTATACAAAGATGTAGAGGATGAATTGTAAAGACGATGCATATGAATTCACAGAGAGAAAAATAGACGTGGAACAGAGAGTCCACTTAAAAATAATAAAGCTAATTTAGAAAATAGGAGTAGATATATTTAGGAAGTCACAGAATTTGTAAGACAGGAAGGCTGGTCTAGATGTTGGGGGCCCTATTTTTGGGTCAAGACCTGGGGGACTGCTAGTAGTTTTGCTCACAAATAAATCCTGGAGCTAGAGAATGGAGTGCTTTAATAGAGGAATAGTTGGGCTGAAGGATTCTGTTGGGGTTTTAGTGTGCCATGATAGTCTTGATGTCTTTTAAGCTGCTCTTTCACCCTGAAAAGAATAAACCTCTAAAGAAAACACTGAACATGATGCAAAATACGTCCACATATTTAGATTCAGATATAGACTCTAAAGCGGTTACAGATGGATGGCAGGGTAGTGAAGGCTCGGGGAGTCAGAGGGAGAGGAACAAGCAGGATGATCCCATCTGTCCCGCGGAAGGCAACGTCTCCCAGCTGCCCGTACTGGATGGATGGTTGAGAGCTGGAAACCAGAATAGTCACCATTCCATCCAATCTGATGGAAATGGCAGGAAGCACACACTCGACCCGCAGAGCTTCGTAACAGGACGGAGGCACCCACAATGCACTGGAAGGATGGTGGGGGTTGTTGGGGCCTCAGGGTGCTGACAGGGGCTATCGTTCCAGTGGACACAGTCCACCTGTTGGGTGTGTGTGTGTGTGTGTGTGTATGTGGAAGGTAATGAGGTATAAATCCAAAAGCTCGTTTTCTTGAGTGATCTCTGTTGCCTCGTGCTGTCAGTGTATCTCTGTGTAAAAGTTACAATGTACCTAAAGACGCATGCACATGAAGGGCTGAGATTTGGGAAACATGATGACATCACTAAAAATGATGTCAAGAAACACGAGCAGTCGGACCTGAATGTTAGACGAATTTATTCAGAGGAGAAAAAAAAGCAAACAGTAACAGTATCACAGAGTATTACAGAGCCATTTCCTGCTTGCTACCTGCATCCTTTGCCTGTGTTTTGGGTTTTCGGATTTTGCCTGTCTCCTGAGTTTTCTGCCCTTGTTTGGATTCATTTTGGATTTCTGCCTGCAACCATTTAGATTTGTTTGCCTTATTTTGCCTGCCTATACACCACATAAGCCTGTTCACCTAACTAACTATCTGCTGAACCAATCATTACAGACCTAGCAGAGTTACCTTTCATGAACTTCATGATATAGTGACAAAACTTTTAGACCTTAAGGTTATCAGAATCAGCTTTGTTTGCCAGGTATGTGTACACATACAAGGAATTTGACTCAGGATTGTACATTGCTCACGGTGTGCTTACTTATACAATAATACAATAAGAAAATCAAACACAGGCTACAGTTTAGAGAACACATGTAGTATACAAGTTATGTGGAGGAAGACCATCAGCGATTAGTTTTTTAGTCATTAGGGATTTCCAGAAAGACCCAGTCTTGTCACTCGCACATAAAGTTTTGTCTCTAAACCTTGAAGCAGTGCCTGAGTGGGTCATGGACTGCCTCAAATACCTGTGTCTCCTGGTCGGCATCCACACTTACTCAGCCCCTCTGTCCAGGTTCCAGGGCATCCAACTGAGGTCTCCAGCTCCACTTCACACCCGTTTCCAGGCCACCCACCTGAGGACAACTGCTTCCACCCTGTCCTTCTGGCAGTCCGCCTGTCCCTGGACACTTGTCCCTTGTTTTGGACTCTTTCCTGCTTCCACAACCTTTATTGAAGAAGCCAAATCTGGACCCCTCCCAGCCAGAGAACAACTGGCCTATTTCTAAACTCTCTTTCTTTTTCAAAATTTTAGAAAAGGTTGTTGAAAAGCAACTTGCTCAGATCCTGGAATTGCACAGGGTGCATTTCAATCTGCTTTCTGTAAACTGTACTCGATAGAAATGGCTCTTTGTCAGGCCTCAAGTGAAAATTGAATCACTGCAGATGCTGAAGATTGTTCAGTTTTGATTTTTTTTACTCTGCAGTGCAGCTTTTGATACTACCACCATATTCTAATCATTTCAACACAAACATAGCATTACTGGGACTTTTATTCAGTCTCGGTAGGTGAACTTGTGTTCACATTGCTGTGTTACCATGTGGCGTTCCCCACGGATCAGTCTTGAGACCCATTTTATTCAGTAGTTTTAGTAACATCTCCTATCATTTGGACACTGATGACATCTAGTTGTATTTTTCTGTATTGCAACTTTTCTGCAGATAAAACTGATTATTGTCCTTGATAACTTTATCTTATCAATCAGGCCAGAACCTTGGTTCCTTATCTTCATCTTCTCGGTCTAATTGGCATAATCTTGTCAGGGTGCGAATTATACAATGACAGTCAGGGGTTCAACTTTTTTCCAGGTCATATAGCAAACTCAGTACAGTGCAGGCGCATGCTTCAGTGAACTAAAGTCTCACAATGCTTACAATATCCTCGCTTATTGAACAAATGTCTGCAGGTCACCAAGTATTCTAGCGCAAAACTGCCAGACCCGCACAAACACACACACACGCTGACCATTATGACCCCTCTCCTTTCCTCTTGCTCATGTTGACTGTGAATGAAATGTAATCAGCATTCAGTAAAGCAGTAGTAGTCATACATTTTTGGGGAATTGGGAATTGTTGGGTCTCTGCAAATAATATTTAACAGAATATGTCTAAACAAACCTGGATTTTAACATTTACCTAGCCAGGTAAAACTCTGTAGAAAGACTCACAAAGACTAGCAAACATCAGATGGTATCAATGTTAGGAAATGATGTAGTCGATTTTAGGGGTTTCAAGATACCTAATTATAAGGCATAAATATGGGAAATGTGTTGTAATATTACCAATTACAAGTAAGAAAGACTGTAATTCTCCTTTTAATTGCCTTCATAAATCGTCCTTACACCGTTTACAAACTGTCCAAAATGCTGCTCCTAGGTTTGCCTGTTCCAACAGATGTACTCATATTATACCCATTTCTCACTCCCAATTCAGCACATATGGACGCTTGGTCAACACCCCTTGGCAGCGCTTGTTTAAGCCCTGCATACCCCTTTTGTGTCGTTTTTGGACATGTGGGGCTCTGAGGCCAAGGTAGCAACAATATGTATGCATCAGCCAATCAAGCAATAATCATTATGCAACATCCTGTTAGAAACTAGAGGTTAACATTGTGAAATGTCACTATTTGCTTAGGTTGAGGCATCAATAGTACTTGGTTAGGTTTACGAAAACAACTTTACTACATATGTTACTTACGTAACTCTTGTAACCTACATAACTTTACTAAAAACAATGAATGTTGTTTTTTTGTTTCAGATGAGAAATGAACACTGGCCCTCTGGGCAAAAATCCAGATTGTGGCCCATCCACCTCCTCACTTAGAATTATCTGTTATTTACAATACACCTGCTTTCTTCCCCAGTGAGTTGAACTATGACACTAAGAGCTTTACAAATTGATGCCAAGAAGTCTTGACCATGCGTCCATATGCGATGATTTTAGAGCAGGATGGTTTTAACCTTTCTGCTCTGGCTTCCTGTTAATTTTAGAATTCATTTGAAATTTCGAGGCTCATTTGTAGAGCGCTACATATCCAGGCCCAACAGTATATCAAAAACCTTTTGCTTCCCCATACCACGAGCGCTTAGGTCCTTTAAACAGGGTTTTCTAAGTGTACCTTGGACACATTTTAAGACTTGAGGAGATCTGAGGAGTGCTTTTCAGTCGCAGCCCCCAAGATTTGGAATAGTCTCCCAATAAGATTGAGGTTTTCGGACTCTCTGGACAGAATAGCTAAAAACTTATCTATTCATACAGACATTTATGTAGCATTGGGTATTTTATGTTTTAACTTGTGTCTTGTATATTTTATCTGGTGTTTTATCTTTATTTAATTTTCTTTATTGTATTTGATTTCATTTTTTTGACTGTAAAGCACTTGACTGGTGTCTGTGAAAGGTGCACCAAATGTGGATTCATTCACCACCAAAAATAGTCCAACAAACTATTTCAATATGTTTATGTGACATTTGCTAAAAAATGACAGTGATCAGCTGTTTTAGGAAATTTCTTCTTTTTTAAATAATGAAACTGTCCATTTATGTCGTCAGTAGGTGCCAATGGGTCTTTTCATGAAATTTGTTGACAAAAAGATCAAATAACGCTAACCACATACTTGCTAACAGTAGTTCCTCTATCATAGCATGTCTTCAGAAAAAAAGTCTGTAACACACAAAGTTTATCTTTTAATGTTTTCAATGTTTGGAATAAACAAAAATAGAATGTGGTAGTTAGCAGCTACAAGAAGTTAATATTTTGCATGGTTGTGGGCTGTTACAGTGGCTGAACAGTAAAGGAAAAAGTTAAAACTACAGAAACTCACACTGAGAAACAGAAAAAGACTCCACACATTCTAGGATTTGATAAACTATTAACTGGTCAGTACTGGGATGACTTTCTTGGTGTTAAGTGCAGTGTTAATTTTCGACACCATAGCATGATTTATGACTTCAACCAGACTTTTTTCCAGATGGAAAAGAATCAAATGTTGTTGTTGTAGTCAGCCCTGTACTACCTAGCACTGTGGTAGCCAAGTTGCGCACAGTCACATTAGACTGATGGTTTCATAGTAAAGCCATGTGATAGATTGTGTTTGGTCTAAAATGGGACGTTTCACATTGCAATGATGGACTGTAGTATCACAGCTCTGTTGTTGTGTCTATGACTTCAGCTCTAATGACACATTTTGCTCTAATTTGTTACCACAGAGCCAACTGTTAACAGGGTCGACAGATTGAGTGCTGAAAATATTGCATTTACAAAACTGCCAATCATTTAATATTTAACCATTTCTAATGCATTTACGCACTTTAACTCTCCACTATTACCAACCCAAATGAAATGACTTTAGGTTTGGAGACACAGGATCAATTCTCGTTCCCTTTTCAGTCATTCATTAACTGACACCAGTCAAGTGCTTTACAGTTCATTCTTTTATTGATTTTAATTAGAGATAGTCATGCATACAGTCTTAGCACATTGGTTCCTCTTCAAGGTCTCTAGCAACTCTCCCAAATCATATGGTGGTGTGTTCACATTTAGCATTCAGCCAATTTGATTGATCGATGCCAACATGGCTCTTCCTTTATGGAAATTCACACAGCAACCATCCCTCATCCCATGTCACAGAGATCACAATGAGAAGAGGTTTCTTCATCAACATCTAAAAGTTTCTTCTTCCGCCCTGAGAGCTCAGGCCAAGCACCGAGCATTCCCAGCTTCCTCCTCATTCCTCTACACAGAGACAATTCCTCCCATTATCATCATCACAATCTAGTCTCCTCAAGAGGTCAACGACACTGAACCTGACTGACAGGAGGCCTTATATGGGAAAAGTATGTAAAGTTGTGGTTCAGTGGGTCTATTACTTTAACCTTGTGGTTTGGGCATCTGTTTTAATTCAATGCAATTCAGTGCAATATCCACACAGAAAAGAAAAACAACAATAGGGTAGTGGTACAGACTTCAATGAAAATGAGCAATAGTACTAATAATGATAATGATGCATGCAATGAGAATGAGAGGAAGAAAGCAGAGCTCAGTGTATCATGGGATGTCTCCTGGCAGTCTAGATCCATAGCAGTATTAAGGGATGGTTCAGGACTCACCTGAGCCAGCCCTAACTATAATTATTTTACTGCACACCAGTGTCACACAGAGTGTTACTCCCCCCCCCAAAAAAATGAAGTAAGCAATATACATATACATATAATACATGCCTTTGGTGTGAGAGACCCGGGTTCAGTTCCCTACTGTGACACAGCCACCATTGTGTCCCTGAGCAAGACACTTAACACTTGGTTGCCCTAGAGTCATGCAACCTCTGACTTACTTAGCAATTGTTTAAATATGTTTACAGATGGGCTAAATTTGCTCAAATGATTGTTTTTTAGACTTCTACTTAACATACTTTAAGTTTCATACATTTCAGGGTGCAGTTAGACATTCTTAAATATTAATGTAATAACAATATAATAGTAATAATCATTATATGCAAATTACACCTAAACAAATTGAACATTTAAACCAAATTTAGTTTAGTTTTTAACTATTTCCATCAAATTAGGTCGTTACTGTGTTTTGCGTCACTGTTTCCACAGGTATTGGTGAAGTTTGCCTGCTCTTGCTTTCTCTTTGACGAATTCTTTCTCTTTCTTTCTCTCTGTCTCTTCGTTTGCTGACTGGCCTCCATCAATCACCTGAAAATGGGATTTTCTGGAAGTCCTTGACATTCAGATGATAAGTCAGATAGGGAGCTGTCAATCACACAGCAGGAAGGAAAACAGCAGCCCTCTGTCTCGGTGAGGACCAGAAAATATGAAGACTATCACAGAGAGCGGTGAACAAGTTGGCTAAAGATAAAGAGAGAGAGAGAGAAAAAAAAGAAAAGGAATGAGAGAAAGAAAGAGAGACAAAAGAGAGAGAGAGAGAGAGAGAAAGATTTTTTTATATGTTGACATACAACATGACGTCGCTGTAATTTTCCCCAATCTCAAACAGCTCAACTTTTTCAGCAACACCAGTGATCTGGACTATATCACATACCATGGCCGTAGAAACCTAATTGGGGACACTTGGGCAAAAAATTTGGGCCTCTATTGAACCCCTGTTGCACACAGCACACAGCACCTCCTCACCAGGAAAATTTCCGGATAGGTCATAGCAGCAAAGTTGACGTGTTTAAAGATTTAAGTTAAAAAAAACGTTTCATAGGTGAATTACATCACATGAGGTACATAATGTAGTTATTTTATCCCAAACCACAATATTTTCCTAAACCTAACCAAGTAGTTTTGTTGCCCAAAACTAACTAAACTACAACCGTTTCAAAACTTTTCCCATGTGACTAAGGTCACATTTACATACCATGTTTAAGGTCCAGTATACCTGTCTCTGGACTGGTACTTACTAACTCTGGTACATGTCGGAATGATCATAGATGTCGTTGTACTTTCCAACAGACACATGTCGTTTTGGAAAACGGCCACATATGACGTTTTTCAATTGACAATTCAATTGATATCACTGACTCTATGGATGTGTTCGGCTAAACTGCTGTCTCAGAAAGTGTCTAAAAGGACAGCGAGGCATCAAGCACTGTTCCAAACAGTTCAAACAATCTCTTCCTGTCTCGGAAGATGCCTTCAAACTGCCCCGTAACGGCCACTTTTGAAGGGAGCATCAACACTGACTTGATGCTGCCTGTTACCTATTAACCGGCTGCGACTGTGGCCGCGGCCTGCTTCAGAAAAATGGTCAAGATGGCGGACAAACAAGCAGAATTCGTACTGACCATATAAAACTGGAAAGATCCACTCATTAAGGACACCTCACCAACCCTTTTTGCACTCTACATAGAACCGTTGGCTCAAGCAATATACAGGTCTATAAAATACAGGGAATCATAATCAATAACTGGAAACACAAAGTGGCTTTATACGCTGATGATGTTTTGCTGTATATCTATAACCCAGGTGTCTGTCTCCCTAACCTTTTAGATTTTTGTTCACTTATTTGGCACACATTTGGGCTATAAACTCAATATACAGAAGACACAAATATTAACTTTTAACTACATCCCCTCGTGTGAGCTTGAACAAAGAATTCCCATCAATTGGTCTCAAAAAGTTATCAAATACCTGGGTGTTAGGTTAACACTCTGTCCTTATGATTTGTATAAAAAAAACTCTAAAATTGTAAACAACAAAATTAGAAAGGCTATAAATAATTGGTCAACATCCCAGTTGAGTTTTAGTGCAAGAATTGACAGAAAAATGTCTATTTTCCCTAGACAGCTGTTTTTGTTCATGTCATTTCCGGTTAAAATCCCACTTAGTCAATTCATGAATGGGACAAGCTAATGTCACAATTTATTTGGAACGGAAAGAAGCCAAGGATTAGATAAAGTACGTTAACTACCAGTGAGGAGGGGGGTGGTATCTGTCTCTTAGAGACTAGTACCTTTCGGCCCAATTTAAAAGCTATAGTTCTCTATTGTGACAGTGGATATGAGGACAGGAAGGAGAAGGAGAGGGAATATAAAAACACCCCAACACAGGCAATGATCTGAGATTAGAAACTAGCTGATCTCATGGCTTACCAGAATTAATTGAGCCCATTTGTTTCACTCACCTTGCATACCTGGTTTGAAGTGATAAGTAATTAAATTTGTGGACCCTGATGAAAAAACTTAGATTGGTAGCACATGATATATGATTGAAACCAAATAGCCTAGTATAGATTCTAGATTTCAGTACAGGTCAAAAAAACTTATCACTGCTTATTGTACCATAAATCAGAATCAGAATCAGTTTATTGCCAGGTATGTGTACACATACGAGGAATTTTACTCCGGATTGTACAAATCTCACAATGTGCTTATTTATACAAAAACTCAAAATCACAATAATTAAAATAAAATAAAATCAGACAGATAAAAAAAGAATAACACACTACAAAGCTTTCAGACACTAAAGGAAAACAGCTACAACAACATTTTTTAAAAGAAGTTCTGAAAAAAGAGACAATTACAGAATCCAATGAAATAATACAACCAACAATCTAGGCATATACACGGGTTGTCCTAAATCAGTGGTTTCTAATCTTAACCAAGGAATTGCAAAGTGTCAAAGAACTACTACATCCTAAATAAAGGAGAGATGGGAAAAGAACTAAATGAGAAAATATCTGATCAGCAATGGGAGAAATTTTTTTTTACCTCTCGTTCTGTGTATTAGAGTGAATTCTGTTGGAAGAACCAATTGTCTGTTTTTTCACTACACCTAAAATGAAGACATATCTAACGTCTGCAGACCATAATTGTTGGAGAAAATGTGAGGATGATGAGGCTGACTACCACCACATCCTGTGGAACTGCCCAAAAATACAATTATTTTGGAGCTGTATTTGGAAAATCATGCAGGATATTATTGGAGGGAGGATTCCTTTCACATGTATGACACTTTGGGTGATCTACCAGCAGAAATAGCAGGAAATGACAGGAATCTTCTGAAAATAATAACTGTAGTGGCTAAAAAAGCAATAACTTGGAAATTGTTACAAACTGATCCAAATACAATAGAAGAATGACTCCAGATCATCAAAGAGATCAATTAGATGGAAAGACTGACTCTATTACTGAGTTTGAGGAATGACTTATACATTGCAAGGTGGTCAAAATGGAGAGGATATCTGTGTAGATGGGTGTGGTTGGTGATAATTTTCCCTGTTGCCCTGTACTGTTGAAAGATAATTCTGCTTTCCTTTTGCTGTTTTACTCTACCAAGCATGGAAATATGACTACAAATTATGTAACGCTGTACAAAGCCCCCCAATGTCAGTAATTTTTAAAAGGAGGTCTGATATATGACTAATGCAGATGCTACAATGCTGCCCGGCAACAATGTTTTTTGATGCACTGTGTTGTTCTTTGTTTCTGTTAAAGACTCAATAAAATCTAAGCATTAAAAAAAAGAAAGTGCTTGAGGCAAAATAAGAAGCCTTTGCCTCCTCACATTTCCTACTAATGTGACACCAAAGCAGTGTAAAAGGTTGACGAATGCAGCAGCCAACCAAAACAGCCTGTTTCCCTGACAATGTGTACGCCTACATACATGTGTATGCTGTTGAGGTTTCTGCGTGCGTGCGTTTGTGCGTGCGTGCGTGCGTGCGTGCGTGCGTGCGTGCGTGCTTGCGTGCGTTCCTCCTGAGGGGAAGCAGTGATGCTGTGGGGCGCACATTCCCTGTGGTGGCTGCCTTTCCCTGTGTTGCTAAACAAACAGGACGATCACTCACTTATCTCTGCGTCTCAGTACCTCAGACTGTTATTTCAGACCTGACAGAGAGAGTCTTTATTAACTTCTGTCAGTCTCAAAGTACTGCAACTCGAGGTTCCCCTTCTATTCAGCCAGAACCCTAGGCTCTGGAAAGGTACAAATCAATCAATGTATCTGCCCCAGGAGCAGGTCTCGGACCAGTAGTGGGGGAGGTGGCATGGTGCTACATGGGTAGGGCTCATTTCTGACAGGGGCGGGTTTTGGACCTACACTGTGGGGTCCAATTTGCCACAGGGGGCTGGGGCTGTGACCAGCACATGGGCGGGGACAATGTGGCAGGGTTCGTAGGCTGATGCTGCCACATCGAAGGGCCTGCTGTTGTTGCAAGGGGAGCCGGGACATACATGAATGGCGGGCCTTTGTGCCATGTGGGTGGGTCTTGCGGACACCACACTTCATCCTGGCACCTCCACCATCATTGTGGATGTTCCGATCTCTTAAATGCATCTCAGTGGTGAGAGAGGCTCCCAGAAGAGGAGAGTTAGGAAACTCAGGTGTGTCCTATAGTACTTCAAAACATGGTTATTAATTGGCCAGCTGATTGAATGGGGACAAACAGAGCAGTTTGTTGTGGAAACAGCTTTACTATAATGTTATATTGCACAGGTTACGTGTGAAAAAAGTCAGCATTGTAGCTCTATGTAAAATGAAAAAATATTACGTGTAGAATCTGAATTATGAAAGATCCTCTTTGCAACTTTGTTCATTTAAGTCCACACTGTTTCTTTTCTTCCTTTTTCTTGTGTTCTGTTCCAAGTGCATCTTGTCCCATTCAGGAGAAATAAATAATTTTTAGTCTCATCATTATTAAGCCTATAATATCAGCCTGAGCCTCAAAAGGATGTCAGATCTACCTACCAGTGGTGCTCCACAGACTAAAAGACTATAGATTTTATTTTAGCTGTAGTACTTACTTACTCTCTCTGACCATTTTGTTCTTGCAAAAATAACATCTAACATAACTACTGAACTGCCATCAGTCACATTCTATGATGCCATGCTGCATATATCTATAATCAGCATTGGAACAACAGACAAAGAGACAAACAAAGACAGGACTTTAACCCAGCAGACAGCTGTTCAAGTCTAAATGATCTCTCATAAGTAACGTACATAAGGGAACTTATATAACGTAAGTACACTTGTTTTGTGGAAAATAAAATCTCTCTCTCTCTCAGTTGCCAGTTGATTGCACACATGTAGAAACGAATGCAGTCCAATAAAACTGCCCTGCAACAATCTTACCTTCATGAAGAGACTGTCCTCCCAAAACCAAATATAGGTTGAAAGTGTTTAACTTTGACACAGGACGGTGCAGTTAATATTCATTTACTACCACCAGACATCATTGGTTTGTTTTTACCATGACAGCATTCCCCATGCTCCCCTTCACTTCAGCAAACCTTACATTACCAGCGATTCAGGACATAAATAGTTTGTAAACAGCACTGAAAGGCAATATAATACTGTAGAGACGTTCTCATTGTAGACCAGTGTTGATTCAGACATGAGACCAAGGGTGTGCCGCTAAAAAGTGGTCGGGACATAAGGGCTTAGATGAAAAAACCTTTAAACAGTCTTCAGCATATGCACTTTTAGGAAATATAACGAGTTGATCAGTTTGGTCTTTCACATCCAAACATGCAACACCATGTCAATCGAACAATGCCAACACAACATCTGCCTTTAGACCTGTCTTGTTGTTTTATTGCTGCACACTTTTGAAACAAGATGCCATGGCTGTTTGTCATGTTCACAGGGAGAGAACGGAAAACTTGGACACTGTGTCAAGAATTTTGTCCAAGTTACTGATCAGCACATGTACGTTTTTGAGTCATTTTATACTCAGTAGCTTGTTTTTTTTGTTACTTTTTTTTGGACAATGCACATTTGTTTCTTCTCTATTTAAATTGCACTGCATGTTTTCATGTTGTGCAAATCAACCTTTCTCAAAACATTGTCATTTCCTCCTTAATATTTCTTGTTGCAAGCTATTTTTAGATCATTTTAAAACAAATTCTGCTTTCAAAAAGTGATGGGAACATGTCCCCAGCGTCCCCAGTGTAAATTATACTTATAAACTATGTATGAGACCGACAGGTCCAAATGCCACCAGATTAACGCAAAGAGCTGCCTGTCTGAGAGGGGTCATTTTGTGGCACCAAAGTTTAGGATGAGTCTCTAATGGGCAGCCTCAGCCACTGGGGTCTTCATGGCCTGTGGAGCTTAAGCTGCTTAAATGGGCAAGAAATCAATACGTGTCTCCATTTGAAGTGAGGAGATCATTTTTACCCCCCAAACCCCATAAGGACATTCGAGTCGCTGAAATGAAAATGGTCGTTCAATAATTGAGTTTGAAAAGATGCCACTGCCAGTGTTCCTGTCAGGCAGGTCAGGCCTGCTCCTGCCACAGCTCCTGACTGCAGCACAAACAAACATCTGTGCAGGGTGCTTCACGTGGAAATCTGAAACTAAACGTGTGCAAACAAAACACGCATTTTTTAAAAATTCTAACAAATAATTTAGCATTAAATAATAAATAATAAAACAATAATGGCAAAATGTTTTTAAAGTGTTTCCATCTTTTTCTCCAGCTGTTTCAAGAAAAAATAACTGAATGTGCCCTGTGATCAGAAACAGGTTGGCTGCTGAGTCCGTTTAAAACGTATTATGGACGGATCACCAGCAGCTGCCTGTCTGCGCACGCAGCTCTGAGTCTGCGGCTCAGCGATGTCCAATCTCAGTAATTTAACGGCTTCTTCCAGCCACTAATTCTCATTAGTGGTCTACAGATAAACACTTAGTGCGCCTCAGTGTGCGGATGGACTACCGCGCGTGCATTAAAATTTGATGTCGGTCAATTGGCCAATGAGAGCTGGCCAAAGCATATCAAATATTAATACTTTAATGCCCCGTGTGAAGTAATTAAGTCCCAGTGGCTTTTAGAAGAAGGTAAAATCAATGAGCCACATGGTTTAATGTTTCATTTAATTGTTGTTGAGTTGGTATGTTTGGGTCCTGGAACAGCACCGGCAGAACTAACCTTAGAGAATGATCTACGATTAAACAAAGTCGCATCCGTTTGTTTTGGAATAGGCCTATCCTTCTAATTTAACCTCGTGATCATTTCATTATTCATTAATATTGTTTAATGAATGTAGCCTAATGCCAAATAATGACTTATCATTTATTTATATTATTAAAATTTCCCTTTAACTCTGGGGGACCGGCTGGTTTTAGTCCTGGAAAGATGCCATGGAAACAATATAGCAAAATATTCCAGCAGCAGCATTATGCAGCTGTGCTCTGTTCCCACAGTAACAAATAAAAACGGATCAGTGTTTGCAGCAGTTTCATCACGCTGAACATGAATTAATAATGGCGCCAGCCCCGTAACAATAAATGAGGAGCCTGCATTAAACATCAATCATTTCCAGAGATTTATACTGTATAATTTGAACTCATAGGCCAATTTATTAAAGTTCCCAAATGTCTGCAGCGTGCATCAAAACAAACGAAGTTGTGTAAAATGTTTGATTTTAATAAATGATCAACTATAGAGTGTCGTGATGCTTTGATTGAACTAAGGTTTACCTCGGCTGAATAGTGTCAGTAATGTTACACCTGTGTGGAGTTGACTCTCCAAATGATGTTAACTTTTAAAAGCTCAGACCGTGAGGCAGCTCGCTGTTATTTGCCATGTTTTTTTATTATCGTGCAGTGACTCTAAAGTTCTGTTGTTCTGTTGTTGCTCCTCTGCCTTGTCAGATCCCCAAAGACACTTCTTAAATATGTTACAAACACTATAACGTACTGTACAAAATATCACGGGAAGTCGTGGATTGAAACGCATTTAAGCAGAGCTACTCTGTTGCCTTCCTCATTTTGATTCAGGATTACTGTACCCTGCAGAGAAGAGTATGCTCTGTGCAGCTGCAGGAAAAAACACCCCAAAAATAATTAAAATAAATGTTAGATCACCAGATACTCAACAGTAAAGTACGTTTGAGCCTTGTGACTTCTAATCCACCCATGGCTATATTAAGATATTTGGCCTTCATCTTTTTATGAAACTCTTTAAATTCTGTGTAAAAAAATGTGTTGCTGCAATCAAATCATTAGGAGCATGATACTGAGATAATTATAGGCCAACAGCCTTTTGCAGTGGTACCAGGATGTCAGTTTGCTCATTATAGATTTTATCTTTAAATTCTAAAAATGTCAGAAATTGCCTGTTATCTCCGCGCTCGAGTTCAAGTTGGGAATAAACTGCAGCAAAAATGTACATTAGATGTCAGTCTCAATGGGGACAACAAGCACTGACAACAGCGAGCACGTCAGCGGCAGGAACACGCAGAAGAACTAAAGCTTTATATAAAATAAAGTGCTGCGGTCATTACTGTGCGTGTAGGTGCTTTCCCGCGTGGGGGGTGTGAAGCAGATACCTTACAGTTGTGTTATTGATCTTGTCCAGCTGTTAATCAGTGTGTTATGAAGTGTGCCATAAAGAGCTCACACAGTCTTTAGCCAGTCGAGTTTCCAGGCCTAAAATTGGGTTTTAATCTCGCGCTGTCTATTTGGCAGTTTGATTGATGTCCTCGAGCGCGCGGGGGGCGGGGGGCAAACAATCCAGCCTCGCTCTCCTATGTGCGCACACAGACAGATACACACACACACGTGCGCCCGCGCTCATAACGATCGGAGCTCGAGACGAAGAATCCCAGACGGAAGAGTCCAGGGAGCGGCGCGTGGAGCAAGCCCTGTTCCTCGCGCCGGAGCGGGGGGCTCGCTATAGCGGAGGCCATGGATCACTTAGGGATACTGGGGGCGCATCTGCAGCAGCACACGCACGTGGAGCCCATCAGCTTCGGCATCGATCAGATCCTCAGCAACGTGGAGCAGAGCTGCATGCTGGGCATGAGGATGCACGAGCCGGACTACGGACAAGCGGCTTACAACAGCAGCGCGAACGGCGGCATGAACGGCGGCTTCTCGTGCGCTAACGCCGGATATAACGGCACCGGCAGCTCCTGCGGGGTGGCTTCCTTAGGCGGAGCCTACATGAACATGGGCGTGAATGCGAACGGGCCTAACGTGAACGCCGCCGGGGTCATCCGTGTCCCAGCTCACCGGCCTCTGAGCTGTGCCAACTCCTCTGCGCCGCCGGGGAGCGGGACCATCAACAACCTGTCCGCGCTGACCTTCCCCTGGATGGAGAGCAACCGACGCTACACTAAAGACAGGTTCACAGGTGGGGACAGAATCCAAGAGTCGCATATTAGTCTGTTTTTAAGAGAGAAAGATATTCAGAAATACACGCGAGGCAGCAGCTTGTTGTTGTAAACCGCCACTGAGCAAACTCTAAACAGGCCCTGTGTGGATCCTCGTCATTGCCTGCGCATGTAAGAATTTCACTATACAAATGAATCTCTGATTAATGACTCACAAGATATGTTTTTTATTATTCACTCAGTAATTAGGCTTTTGGAAACGCAAAGATTTCACATGTTTGGCATTTTTAACTGGATTTTTACCACCAGGCAAATGGTGAAAATTCAGAATCAAATTTAATCTAAGCAGCTAAATTTGCATTTTGAAAACGTAAAAATAACAAGCGTTTTTTTTACATTTCTATTTTAAATATAAACAAGGGTCAACTTTTTACAATAAAAAACTCTGAGAAAAGAAACTTGGTACATCTTTATATAGCCTATAGCCTGAATGTGTGTGCATCAGCAGGTAGAATAGGTTTGTGTTTGTCTGCATGCCTGAAGTCATTAAAATTGATAATAATAATAATAATTTAAGATCGATATGATTTAATGAGCAGCAATCTCTGAGAGGCAAAATCAACATCTTTATCTGTCCCTATCTGTCTGTCTGTCTGTGTCAGCTGTAATGCACTGCAGTATTACTGTAATATATTGCAGACTGATGTACTCCCTCTGTTGCATTATTAATATACTTTAACAGACTGCTACTATTTAAAGGTGTTGTTTTACATTTTACAATGACATGGGATTTCTTGTGTGTTTCTGTGCTGGAGGAAGTGAGCTGGGTAATCTCTTCTGAAGTCTTCCTGTCTGTCTGTTCCTGTTTCTGTACCTGCTCTGCCTGCCGGCCGTCACTGTTGGCTCCTACAGCAAAATCCCTGCATGACGTTTGCTAAATTAACACACATATTACGTATTCAAAATGTAAACTGTACTGATATAAATTCAAATGGACAGCTTTACAGCTGAACACTTGGTGATGTCACAGTGCTGTTAGGTAATAAATGATTGTGATAAATTTCACCTAAGCAGGAACCGTGTTCTCCAAAGGTCTTTCAATGTGCTGTGTGTTAAATATGAATATATACAGTACATAAATAGAAGATCTGCAACGGTGCTTTGATTATGGCCTAATAAATAACTAAATAGAAAACACACACATACACACACAGGTATAGACCAGACTCTGTATATATTAGAACACATTTTATATAATTAATATTTTCAGATCAATTATGGATGTTGTAAGGTTTATTGAGTGCTCTGTCCTGCAGCAGGCCCATGCTGTGTTGCTGCTCTGTCAACATGCTGTCCTGCATACATTGCTTTGACTTGCCCTGTCCTGCCCTGACCTGTCCTTCTTCCCTTCTTCCCTGTCCTATCTGGTCCTTTGCTTTCCTGCCCTGCCCTGTCCTATCCTGGTTTCTCCTGTCCTGTGCAGTGTCCCTCTCACCCCTGACTGTAACACGTCGTGTAGGTCATCCCTACCAGAACCGGACGCCTCCTAAGAAGAAGAAGCCTCGGACGTCCTTCACCCGGCTGCAGATCTGTGAGCTGGAGAAACGGTTCCACCGGCAGAAGTACCTGGCGTCTGCTGAGCGGGCCGCCCTTGCCAAAGCCCTGAAGATGACTGACGCTCAGGTCAAAACCTGGTTCCAAAACAGACGCACCAAATGGAGGTGAAATCATGTTTCAGTTGATTAGACATGTTCGGTTGTTTCCTTCTTTTACCAATGCATTGTTATCTCTACAGAGCAGATGCTGATTTTTAGGATACTTTTCGATCAACTAACCCCAAAGAGGCCCCGCATTCTTAACGGAGGGCAGCAGGCAGTCCCTTTGGACCAAAATGGGAAAAAATTAAATTGACTGTTAAATTGACTCAATGCCTACAGATGGACACACAAGAACTTGTTTTAATAATTCCCTCTCACCACAGTGGTTATCATCATGTGTGCCCATATCTAACTTTTTACACTAAGTCATAACAGAAAATAAGCAACCATTCACTCATTGTTACATACAGCTAACTCTACAGTCCTACAATCCTGCCTTCATGAAGTTACAGTTCAGTTTGTGTTGATTCAACAGCAGGATCATTTTGGAGGATGTGGTTTGTTGTTCTATGAGGCAGAAATAAAACTTCAATTGTTTTTTTTAAAAAGAAGAAAAATGCTTATTTGTTAATAAACCCCCGTTATTTTGGGCAAATCATCAACTGAAAAGACACATGGTTAAAAGGTGATGAGTTTAAGGTAACCCCAGCCCGCCCACCACCACACACACTTTCATTAAATAAATAAAATACACATTGTAGCCTAAACTTATTTGGATGTGTCATACACATTCATTTAAAATTATTAATGGATTCAACAAATACCATAGTTTAACTATGATGTTTTCATAAATGAAACTTGTCACGTTAATACTAATTAACTGCAATTTTATCTCCATGTTTTCTTATTTTTTAAATCTTTATAATTTCTGTATTATTTAAAAAAAAAATCTTCCCGAACATAAACAAACAGCCCGTTCTCACTCCCTGACTCGTCACATATGGACGCATGAAGGCCCACACTGGGCATCCTGGCGGTTGGAAGGCCAGAACCCCAACTTAGAACCAGGAGACCGGTGTCCATGTCCCAAAAAATGAACATGCAATATTTTATTTAAGTTAGGCAAGTTACGTAAATTGAAGTAAGTGACGTAATTTAACTTAGGCCTACGAGTTAACTGACGTAGGGCCTAGTAGTTATTTTAATCCAAACCAATATCTTTTCCTAACCTTGCATAAACCAACAAACCAAGGCCGTGTGATGATCCAAATATAAATTAGGCCTAAAATCTTGTGCATTATTTCTGCTTCTGCATTTGGCAGAAACACAGCACACACCGATATACGGACAGCCAACGTTAGTAACGAACTTTATATTTTAAAAAAATAGCTGAGAATCTGGCTGCTGATTCTGCAGAATTTCTCATGAACTGATACCCAGCGATTGTAGCCAAAGACAACAATGTTTAAAATAATCTTGAAACATGGCTTTATTATGCTATGCCTCTTATTGGTCCTATTATTTTATTTTTATTTTAAAATAATAAAGCTATCGATTTTGTAATTATTCACAGATTGTAAAGTGCAACACTCATTTTATCATGTGCACCGCACAGCCACAGAAGCCTTAATAAAATTATTATTTATTTTACCAAGGGAACAAGCTTGCAAGCTTTACAAAAAGCAAAAGGAAAGTACAGGAGGAAATTCACGTTTTAAATAAATAAAAAAATACAACGGTGGAGCAGTCTAAGAACGCACGAGGACACTACAAAATAAACCGTGTCTCCACGTGCGTTACAGCGCTAACAGTGAACGTGCAGTAGGCTATAGCCCGTAGCAGGCCTATTAAGTCTACCAAACCTAAAATACTAAATATTATAGGCATTATTATACAGCGTGAGCGGAAGCCTGCACACTTGTCTTGCTTGGATGTGTGAAATACTCCGCGGTGTTTCCTTGTTGCAGGCGGCAGACGGCGGAGGAGCGGGAGGCGGAACGGCAGCAGGCAAACCGGATCCTCATGCAGCTGCAACAGGAGGCCTTCCAGAAGACCGTGAACCAGCCGGCTACCCCGGACCCGCTGTGCCTGCAGAACAGCTCTCTGTTCGCCCTGCAGAACCTGCAGCCCTGGACAGAGAACACCGCCAAGATCAGCAGCGTGTCGGCCTGCGAGTAGAGTCAACACAGGACCTCCAGCTGGAGGGCGCGCGGGCTGGAGCCTGCTGAGGAGCTCAGTGCAAAGGGAGGCCCGATGCAGGACTGTCTTATAGAGCTGGGTTATCAGCTCCTCTCCGGCTCTTATTATCACCCACCTTCCGTCATGGCACTGCAGCAGCTACCAGCACACTTCAGAAGGGTCCATCAGCACTACTTCCCATGAGGGCCCACATTCTGAGCTGTAAGCGTCCTGGACTGAATTCCTGCTTCAGCCCTGCAGACACCAGACTGATATTTTGGAAGTATTTCGGAGGCGTCACGATGAAGAGTGTTCTCCATAAAACTGCACAAAGCCCATCAGAGGAGCGGGACAGACGGCGTGTGAGTTGTGTTATTACTCATAAGGGACTTGATGTTTCATAAACAGCATATTTTCATATTTGATGTCTGACAAAAAAGGATGTGACCATCTCTGTCATCAGACTGTCTGCCATGTTAATGGACTTTTTATTCAACTGCAACATAACAGGGCCCTTGTTTTAGCACCTTTGTATGAATTCAAACATGTGCAGTAATCTGACACACAGAATGAAAGGACTTAGCCTACAGCAGCAAACCACAGTTATCTGTGTATTTCAACATTTTATGGCCTCATTAATGGAATAAAGGGGCCCAAAGGCCAGCACGCATCTTATTAAAAGAAAAATAATATTTAATGGCACGTTGCAGCTACATTTAACCCGTATCATATTTTTGACCACAGTTTACACATTTCACTTTTTCTTGGACTCTTATTTTTGTATCACTGCTTTACAAACTGTATTTTCCTATTTCTGGCTCATCACTGATGCTGTGAGCATCTCAAACATCTGAGGCCAATCACAAACCAAGACAAGGCCAGGCAGCATTTCTTATCCTCTTTTTCCTTGTCTGTCGGTGTGTGTGTGTGTGTGTGTGTGTGTGTGTGTGTGTGTGTGTGTGTTTGTGTGTGTGTGTGTGTGTGTGCGCATAGCAAATGAGTATAGGAAAGCTTCAAAACAACCAGAAAATGTATTTCTGTTCATACTGATGACAATACTGTATTTTATTCCTCTGCAGAGTTGATAATGCAAGTAAATTCTATTTGGAATAAATATCTTCTTAATGTTCCAGCCATGCGGAACTTACATTGCTCAGTGGAAATCCATTTCAACTCATGTTCATTTTTATAGCATACATGGCCTATAGTATGTATTTTGTCACTTAAAGGCAAATCATTCCATTCCAGTATTTCTTAAGCCCACCATTGTTTTGAACCACTGATGCTGTGCAAAGTGTTGAGGAGTCAGGAATCCTCATCAGGCACAACACAATTCTGTAACACCGTGGCTTTTACAGCTTGTTCTCTAACAATGACGCTTAGAGCCCTGAGAGAAACCAGAACAGTAAAGTTGTGGGCTGGAAACTATGAGCTGAAAGCTCCGTGAAGAGGAGAGGAGCAGATTCAGGACGGTTCTCTTTAGGTTTATCTCTACCAGCGACCCCTTCACGTTCCTGCGGGTCCCATATGTTAAATTCTTTTTAACACTTATTATTTTGGGAGATTTTGTGAATATTTTCCATATTAAACTGTGGAGGAATAGGAATACTGGGAACAATGCAAAGAAAAGTGATGGGGTTAATGGGGGGCACAGCTGGTCAGTTTTGCTCTGGGGGCCCTTTGCAGGTTAATTCAGCCACGGAGAAAATAATAAATAAAGAAGAAAGAATCAAATCAAATAAATGAAAGAAAAACATGACAGTTAAATAACAGAGATAAAATAGAAAATGACTTGAAGTAAGGGTTTCAAATCAAATTATAACACAAGGCATTTGGGGATAATGTGTTGAGGGTAAATGCAGAAACCTCCTCACCTCAATAAGATGCTATGTGACTTCCACTTTTTCCCAATTTGACTTTAGTATCTGAGTGTAGAAAGGTTGGGTTTGGTCGTTTTGATGTGAGCTGACGATTTGTACAAATACTCCTCCTAGGTTCTGACAGTCGTGAATGTTGTGTGTCTCCAGACGGTCATTTGATCACGTAAACCCCATTTTTGCATTTCAAGTGGTCCTCCCATTTATCCTAAACTGTTCTCCAGACAGCAGGTGGCTGAAAAAGTGCCACTTATGGGTGAAATTACTTTGACAGTAGCCATGTGGGAAAGATGTCAGGAATTCTGCAGGAGCGGCAGCTCTCACACCACAGCCCCAGGTATGAAGAGGGGGTTTGTGCAGAAAGCGAGGAGGCTCCTAATGATTTTTCAACTTTGGGTCTGAATTTAAAAGTTTTTAAACGTTTTTCAAATTCTTTTTCAGAACTGTATACAACACGCTCTTATGTTTTATTTGTTTTTGTTTTTTTTGCACATCTCACTTCACTCAAACATAGGCTATGTGTATATTTTGATGCATATCTATAAACATTCTCTGATGAACAACAAATGATACATGTATGTTTTTGTCCAAGAGTTTTTGGGTGTGTATTTTTCATGCTGAGCCAACTGTTTGGGGTGTGTGTGTGTGTTTGTGTGTGATGTGTGTGATGTGACATTCTCCAGGACTGCTTTCTAAAAGGTTGAAGAGGAATGTAAAGGAGAATTTCATCATCCACTCAGAAATATCTGCACTGAGCCCCTGGAGTAGAGCTGCACTGAAGCCTTCTGGAATTCCTCTCACACACAGACACACACACACACGATTTTACCCTGGGGAGAGAAAGTGGTCACCAGAACTGATAAAGATAAAGCAAGTTGAGGAAAAAAATCTACCACGTATTATTTTTGTTGTCTTTTCTCAGTAACACCCGGTAACCATAAAAACAAACAGGATGTGCTGCCCTGCACACTTGGTCTGGATGAGATTTGGGCCATTTAGATGAAGAGAAATCTTAATGCTCCAGCATGCAAAGATATTTTAGATGACTTAGTGTCAACAGTGTGGGTTTGTTCCTGTATTCTTTACCTTGGAAACAGTAGACTGGAAGAAAATAACCAGTTCTTTCCAGAGCTTTCTTTGATTGTGTATGAAATAAAAGTTCTTCTGGGCCGGAGCGCCTTCCTTGTTCTGCAATACCAAAAGCAAAACCTGTACCAAAGTCGCATCACGGTCGCAGTGTGTGCTCACAGCCCGGCACTGTTCATGAGGGCTTGGTGTGTATGCTCACTAAATGACTATAAGTATGTGAACAGCGGAACACAGTGAAGAACCATTTTATTGTACGCTATGTGAAAAAAAAAAACTCTCAACTGAAAGGTGACGTGATAGCTCTTTCCAAACTTTAACTTCCTGTCACATCCCCTAACTTATGGCGTGGAAAACCTGAAGTCCGCTGCAGCGCTTGTGTAACCCTGAACTCTAAGAGCTCCACTCCCGTGTTATTCACTTCACAGGAGCTAAAAAACACATTACAGAAGTTGCTCTCATTTTCTTTAAATGCCTTGCAGTTATTTGGATGTGCTCTCTGAGGGTACAACAAGCAGGCTGAGGAGGATTCACTCCTGATCAGACTTGAAGGAAGAGAATGGCACTTGTGTTACATTTGGCTGAAGCAGCAACATTTAGTGTGAAACAGACATGGAAGTATGTTTTTTTTAGTTTTATGACTTCACTAATTATAATAGTCAACACACATATTACTTCTATGCTGGATTACTGCACTTCCTTATTATCAGACTGCTCAAATAAGTCACTTAAGACTCTCCAGCTGATCCAGAATGCTGTGGCACAGGTACTGACAAGAAACAGGAAAGAGATCATTTTACAGGACTGTCTTAGCTTCTCTGCATTGGCTTCCTGTAAAATCCAGAATAGAATTTAAAATCCTTCTTCTCACCTACAAGCTGTTAATGATCAGGCACCATCTTATCTTAAAAAGCTCATAGGCTACCTTACTACCCCACCAGAGCACTGCGCTCCCAGAATGCACCTGTAGTTCCTAGAGTCTCCAAAAGTAGAATGGGAGCTAGAACGTTCAGCTATCAGGCTCCTCCCCTGTGGAACCAGGTTCCAGTTTGGGTTCGGGAGGCAGACACCGTTTCTACATTTAAGAGTAGGCTTAAGACTTTCCTTTTTGATAAAGCTTATAGTTAGGGCTGGCTCAGGTGAGTCCTGAACCATCCCTTAGTTATGCTTCGTCTCCATCTGTATGCGTTCTCATCCCAATAATTCATGTTAGTAACTTTACTTCTTCCCTCTGCTGTAGTTTTGTACTTTGTTTCTGCCTCTGGAGCTGTGGTTGTGGTCTTCTCCTGCCCCCATGTTCCTGCTTGACACCTGCTGCTACGAATAATCTTCTTCTTTTCCTTGCATTTGTTGCCACATGCTTGCTCATTATGGAAATGTTGGTCCTCTGCAATATTACATAGAGGACAGTCTAGACCTGCTGTTTATGAAAAGTGTAATGAGATAACTTCTGTTATGAAATGGGGCTAAACCTTTAAATATGTATATTTATATATTTGAATTGAATACAAACAGGTTATTTGAGATGACCAGAGCATGCAGAGGTTGTATATAGTAAGCTACATTTAATGAAGGGATGATGGTAACGCAGAAAACATCACCAACATGAAGATCTTTGTACAGCGCTTTAACGCTGATATCCAGCGCTTTGTCTCCCTCTACTGGCGACAGAAACACATTGCACTGACTCGTTGTCCTTTTTTCGTCGCTAGATGATGATGAAAAACGCGTAAACGAAGCTCGACACACACACAACAACAACAACAACGTTGTGTAAGTGTCCGAGCACAGTGGAGAGAAAGTCGCTGTGTTTTCTTATCAGCTGCAGACATGGCACTTGTGCGGTTACGTGCTTCACTCAGCAGACACGCGCTGGCTGTGGAGTCTGTCTTTAACGTGTCAGGTCAGTGCGTGCTTCAGTGTCAGCTAACGTTAGCCTCGGTAGCTCCCCGCGGCTTCCACGTGAAGCTGCTGTTTTAATGCTTTACTGTCAGCTCAAGCTAACGCTGCCGAGGGCTCGGTGCAGCGCTTAGGAGCTTTGATATAGTTAAACTTAGACGGGCATCAAAGTAACGTTAGCTAAGGTTAAATTAGGTGGGTTTGTTCTGAGTGACTGTGTCCTGTGTTTGTTCTGAACTCCCTGGTGGTCTCGTTCAGGGTGTTCACGGGCTGCCAGCGGATCGGCGAAGGACAGGGAGCCGCTGAAGAAAGCCAAGACCCCGCAGGGTCTGTTCGACAGCCCCGAGGAGAAGAGCAAAGATGTTCTGGAAAGTGAGAATGGCGCACGCGACTTTTTCCTCTGACCAGGGCACAACCTGCACTCAGGGACCTGGTGAAGGAAGATGAGAACCAAAAGCTGACCAGATCAAACAGAGCACATTGAGTCAAATCATCTGTGTAGTCAGCGTGTCACTGTTACAACAAAACCTCTGCTGTCAGGCATTCACAGAATATCTATGGCCGATGGATTTTCTTGTCACTCAGCTGTTCACACAGCCCAACGCCTCAAGGGCCTTACAGCACAGTACAGCCTATGAATTTACAGTAAATACACTGTGTTCTGTTTTTAGGAAGCACGCCCACACAGGTGTGCAGGGTAACCTCTTTGGAAATAACGATTATTTGGTCCATGTTAAAACCCACAATAACAACAGAGGCTGTACCACCCCAGAGTCACAGTGCGCACAGTATAAGATAAAACAGTTCAACAGTACAAACTCCAGAATGCCTGCAAAATGGCCGTCACCAGTTCTCGAAGTTGAGTGTGAAAGTTTGTTCTTGATCTCTTAATTCTTAACTGAAGAACACCTTACTAGCATTTTCTACAACGTTCAAGCGCATCCCACTGTGTGGCGTTTGCTCAGTTGTCATTAGGTGACAGTTTTGAGCTTCTGAAGGTAGAACTCCCATCAGCTAAGGGAAACTGTGACCTGTGGTTGAAAGCTCTAGTAAGTGCCCTTGAGTTAGGAAATATGTGTCAAAGCTCCATCAAAAGGTGGACATTCTAACCTTCGTGAGGCAGTGCTGACTGCGTGAGTTTTAGCTAGGTGCACCTAATAAACTGCACTCTGCGTACACTGTAAACTGTGTTTTCACGAACATAAAGCAGCATTGGAAGGAAATGATGTTCTAACCTGAACCTCTCTCATGTTCTCCAGAGTTCCCTGATGATGTGAACCCTGTAACCAAGGAGAAGGGGGGTCCTCGGGGGCCAGAGCCCACCCGCTACGGAGACTGGGAGAGAAAGGGCCGCTGTGTAGACTTCTAGTTCCTTACCCATAAATCTGATACTTCACACCTGTATTGTGGAGATGTAATAGTCAGCTGCACTTTTAAAACCATTGATTGTTTTTGCTGTACGCTCCAAATCTGAGGTTCTGATCAGAAGTTCCTGTTTCTGACTGTATTGTATGAATACTTACAGGGAACAAAGATAATTATTTATACATTTTGGACAAATTAACTCGTGTATCCTGAATTTTGTTCAGGGGGTCATGCATCCAAGAACAAAATGTCGTCAAAAATCACTTGAATACACGAAGCTCCAAGACATGTTTTGGTGTTTTGCTTCAGGCTAGGGTGAGACGTGGTTCTGAGTGCTGGTCCTGTTTGCTCACTGTGTTCCGTCCACAAGTATGAATGTTAAGATCAATAAAAGGAAAGATGGTTCTGTGTACAAGCAGTGTGTGTTGATCGATTCATTTTGAGCTTACAACTATATTAATCTGTGTAGTCTGATTTCTGTTCCTCCTAAAATCAGAATATACGGGGCTACCACGTTCATTAATCAAATAAAACAATAACATAAAACCAATTATTCATTTTTAAATATTTTTTACAGAAAAATCTATTTTCTTGCTCATAATTACATTTAATTAACAAATGCACTTAACATTTGACCACAATGTGATGGATATGAAAAACACATTATCACATAGATAAGCTAAAATACAATTTGTACAATAAAAAACACTGATAAAACAAGATAATAAATAATTATAACATTAATAAGAAATCATAAAAATACCCTAACCATAACTAGAAGCCTTATCACAGACAGAAGTTGCCTACAGTTCTCCTGTTTCAAATTAAACTCACTTGAACAGTTATGTTGTGCTGCCTTCACATGCCGTCAGCCGTGTTGTAATCATGATTTTTTTTTCAACCCACAAAATAATAAAAGTAATATAACAGGCGTTTTTCTGTTATTGTCATAGACTGTATATAAAAAAGTTATTGTATTTGAATTATTACTTGTCTATCGTAAAACCTAGTTCTGTCCCACGCGGGTTAAACACGTTACATGCTGCGTTACAAATAACTGTGACTCTTTGTTTGTTTGTTTGTTTAACCAGCAGTAATTCCTTGTAACCGACAGACAGTACCTGCCCTTATGACAGGGACTGTTTCAGCTTAACGTCGATGTTAGAAAAACACTTACTAATAGACTTGATAGAGGACAGAATTTGAGGAGAGGCACGTGAAGGCAGCACGGTTAGAGGAAGGAGGCTGCAGCAACAAAGCCGCTGTGAAGAGGGCTAACGTTAACGTTAGGTTCCTGCTGGCCGCTCCCTGATACACCACGGTGCTAAATGTGGTACGTTTGGAACTTGTTCTGACTGTGAAGCTAACAGCTGCTCGAGGAGTTTGGTAGTGAGGCTTCTTTGATGGATTTGCGGTAAGTGACAGTTGGCCTGACTTCCGCCCACCAAATAACGTTACACAGCAACGTTAAGTTAGTAACGTTAGGCGGTGGGAAATACTTTCAGTTTCTGAAAAGGAAGCTTGGTGGGTCATAGTGATGCCGAATTTGTGATCCGCTTCCAAAGAATTGTGAGAGGACGGAAGTGGGCTTCCATTGGACGTCACGGTTGTCGATAAGGACATGTTCAGAAGCAGGTTTTTAGAAATGAGTTTATGTGTTGCACTCTTTTCATATGATTGAAGTCACAAAGCCAGCTCCATCGCGTCTGCTTTAACCCCACACCTTGGAGCTGTCTGCAGCCCGTGGCTTCACGTTTGATTCTGTCGCTTACATTTTGGCGAGCTTTTGACGCGGAGGCTACTGGCCAGAACCTAGACTGGATAAAAGAAGGCCAGAACCCTAGGATAAGAAGACCTTAGAAGACTCAGGAGCTCGTTGGACCTGCAATGGCTCCTTGCTTTTGTAACGTTATCGTTCACTTAATGCTTGATGCCACTGCTTGTTGCCATGGTTTCCTCCACAGTCCCACACTGGCCACTGTTTCCTGTCTTTGACGTTATATTTAAGTTTGAATAAATGAGCAAAGGCTCAAACATGAGGTTCATTCAACTGGCATCAGCTCTGTGTTAATGATCGACACTGGGGAACCATGAATGACTGAAAACAGCTCTGCTGCTGACCGGCCCACACACTAACAGTCCAGGGTGAAAGCAATGAGATGTAACCTTTCAGTGTGCTCCTGTGTAGTGATAGACCAACTGGGCCAATATCTGGCATTTTAGAGATAATCAGCACCAGCTGATTCCTGCACTCAGGAGGCCAATAAACAAAGTGCAGGCAGCCAGGTCAGTGAGCTGCTGTGGAACAATGTTATTGCTCCACCTTGTGAGTTTTGGGAAGGTGGTAAAATAGTTAGGAGCCCTAAATGTCCTCTGTCACCATCGTCTTTTCTAAACTAACAACAAGTTTCCCATCCTAATCTTCCACCACTACTGGCTAGTGTTATATTTTATAGTGTAGAGAAAAATGCAGCTGACGTCACTTCTTACAAACTGTACCCCACTCTCCCTTTAACACCAGTTACCTTCTGAAATCTTCAGCAGAACCCAATGTATGTTTTATACATTAATGAAAATTCCATCTTAAACAACACGTTAGTGGCTGAGATAACATGTAAATTGTACTCTGCACGGAATAATGGAATTATACATGACTTTTCTTTGTTCTGATTTCTGCATTATATATCGGTCATCAGCCTCCCTGCTCTCTAAATATCTGCAGTGGCAATTGTAAAAGCCATTTCAGTCGACCACTCGGCCTGTTTCTGTGTACATTCCACATTTGAGGCATCATCCCGTCTGTTTTTCTGGTGTGGAAACATGTTTGCTGTTATTTTCTAGTCACAAAATGATGTGCTGTTGCGACAATATCAAAGCTGTGACCATAGGCTATTTCTCAGGTTTAGCTACCATGAGCTAATCCTGAGTTGTAACAAGAAAACAAGAGCATGTGTAATCTAAATTACAGGGAAAATAAAGCCAAACAGCAACATGATTTAGTTTAAAAAGGTGATCCACTTATAAGGAAAAGAACAGTTTCCAAATACATACTGTGAAATGTCTACAATATTTAGATATTGTAGAAAATCTGACTTCCTCCTGCTGTTTCTGCAGTCTGTTTTCAAACGGTAAGATGATTGTGGTTGCTAAAGTGGAACATACGCTGGTTCTGTATTTTGTCTGGAGATGCATGTACCCATTGCTATTCCAGCCGTTCCACCCATGATGTGTGTTCCAGGTAAAGTTAAGTGACTTGTCCGAGGAATTTCAGCTTACTTTCTAGTTGTGGTGTCATGGTGTTTGTCATGGTGTTGGACTTCTCCTGAATTGTATACCCCACCTATAAGAGCTTAGCATCTTTAACACTGATGCTGCTGACATCACGTATCCTGCAGCCATTGCTGTGGCTGTGCACGTCGTGGGTGTCGACTGCTTTACATGATCAAAGCTCCAGGGCCGGTGTGAGAGAGTGACTGGATCATATTCATCCTAGCAGATAGAGAGCGTTCCAGCCTTTGATTGACATTTTTCTCGTGACTCTAGCACCATCCTCTTTAGGCCATCACCGTGGAAACCAGGCACACATTCACTGTGGTCACAATAGAAGATAAGTGTGAGAGGTTCACCCACCATCCCAGATCCTGAGAGTAGGCCAACGAGACAGGAAAACACGTGGTGATCCTGTCATTACTGAGACACTATTGTTACAGAATGTGTGTCACAATCTGCCTCTCTGTCCTTCCCTCCAGCCACATTCCCACCTCCTCAAACATACATACACGCACACTGTGGCCTTTCTGAGACCACCCCCTAAACCCCCTACACCCTCTCTCCACCCACTTCCACTCCCTTTGCATGTCCACCAAGCAGGAACTTCTGGGCGGAAGTGCCTTAAACCTGCTTTCTGTCTAACGGCCAGCAGGGGGCGACTCCACTGGAGTCTATGACATAATGAGCCTACTTCTCACTTTATTTAAATTTATGGTCTCATTCGCTAGTTTCCTGTCTTCAACACAGCATGATGTTCATTTAGTAAATTATGGTCCTATTTAGAGGAAAATAGATGATAAAGCAGCGTATGCTTTAGGGCGTGGCTATCTTGTGATTTGCTACCATACTCTCCACTAATCCACCAGATGCCCTTGGACTTTCCCTCCTGACTGCCACACACAACTACACACCTGTTCTCTCTTCCCTCGTCTGCTCTACAGTTACCTGGCCTACTCCGTCTAGTCTGTCATCTGTTTCCACTTTCCCCTCATCAGCCCTGCAGTTACCTAACTGGACCTTTCCCACTCATTTCTGGCCAGTTTCACTGTTTCCTGTAGATCTGTGTACCTGAGAACTGCTTGCTTGCCCCTTTATTTGCCTGTTAGGACGGCCTTCTCTGATTTGGACTTCTGCCTGCCACACCATCACATAAACCTTTGTTATTACATCACTGAACTGCATCAGCTCTGCCTCAGGCGTCTGCATTTGGGTCCTATATCCTGTGTTCCTGTTACCGTGGTTGCACCACAGTTTGTACCTTTTTTATAGATGGGCTCAGGTGACGCTAATACATATTTAAAGCTCAGTGATACCACCAAGAGAACAAAGCACACGGCAGACTGCTTTATTATATTCAAGCAATCATCTTAAAGCTGGGCTCAGGAGATTTCAATTTTAATCAACAGTGGTATACTAGCTAATGTTAGCCTCAAGTGCTAGAATTTGTACCATTGCTTGGCAACAGTCAGCAGCTGTGGGACTAATGTTAAACTTGCCTCTCTCATTGGCTACTGAGGTCCCGAGCGGAACATACTGATGTGCTCATCCAGATTTTAACTCCTAAACTCCAACATGTTTGAAATTATCAGGGCCATGTGAATACTGATGGATATATAAGCCTGCTTACAGGGAATCACGGCAACTACAACTGAGAGGAAGATGGAAAAAACGTAGGTGCTTGCGAGAGGAAAGTTAGAAAGCAAATGTTGTTTGATGGCCACAGCGGTGAGGCCACAAACAAAAGAAAATGCTGCGAGTTAACAGAATAATAGGATTAAATCAAACACACACCTGTTGGCTCACCATATCAGTCAAAATAATCTTCACAATCGTTCAGCCCTACCCTCAGATGATCAGGACTTATATTTCACACAGTTTGACTTACATGTTTGCACTTTGTTGGACAGGCATTGTTGGGTTTCTTTTTCAGGTTAGTACAAGATTTCAGCTGAGCCAGAACATTTGCTTCAAAACACTGATAATGTGACAATGGTCTCTGAGTTCTCGACATGTGCCCAGAGCTCTGACCACACTACCATGTCAGGAGACCCCCTGGACAGAGAGTATTCTTCCTCGTTGGTCTGGTGAGCACAGGCAAGTCTGAGCATGCAGTCTTAATGAGATCAGTCAGGTGAGGAGCGAGCATATCATTACACCAAGTGGATACTTATCAGGCCTGCTGCTTAGTGATCCCACAACAATAGGTAGAAATGTTCCACTCACTAAGGAAAATGTGCCACTTAGATATGTGTTTATCTGCAACACGACAATATTTAAGATGGTACTTTGACACGTTAGAAAATATTTCACCGATTTGAAAACTGCAGTGTTCCGTTTTGATGAATTGTTCAGCCCTATCTGCTATAGAGGTCAAAATATCAGGGTTAAGACTCTGCCTTTGGTGTGAGAGACCCAGGTTCAATTCCCCACTTTGACACATCCACCAATGTGTCCCTGAGCAAGACACTTAACCCCTAGTTGCTCCAGCCGTGTGCGACCTCTGGCATGTATAGCAGTTGTAAGTTGCTTTGGATAAAAGCGTCAGCTGCCGATCTCCGCCGACACGGAGAGCAGAAAAAAAATCTCATTGGTTCATTCATCTCCCCCGCCCCCTGCCCCTCCTCC
>JAPMOB010242829.1:0-33843 GCA_029875015.1 Lepomis gibbosus | reverse complement strand
TTTATTCCACAAAAAGTCAGGTTATGGATGAAATGGCAAAATGGCAAAATCAAGCAGAAGGCATGCCAAGGACACAGAGAGGAGGAGTGGGCAGTCAGGGACTTTCCAACCTAGTGCTTGGGCATGTGAAAATCTTCGACTTTCCCAGATCCAGGCGCTATAGGAAGGAGAGCCAACGAGATAAGGTGAAGCCAAGAAACAGAGCTATAAGAGGAGGTCCAAAAGGAGGTGAAATTCAGTCGTAACAGAATGAGACTCTACTTTGCATCGATCTCTGACACACTCTGCCAGAACTCTTGTATTCTAATTGGTGTCTGTTTTTGTTGATAATAAAAATGTTGGTAAGAGTTCAAGCTTTCTTATCTGGCCCAAGTCTTGAATTTTTTCACGACACATGTAATGTGGGGAACTGGTCTTGACTTGGTCTCGTCCCCGCCTTGGTCTTGGTCTTGACTTGGTCTCAGCCCCCAAAAGTCTTGGTCTTGTCTCCATCTCAATGAATTCTGGTCTTGGTCTTGACTTGGTCTCGGTTTGGGCGGTCTTGACTACAACACTAGGATGAGCCATCGAACAAAAACCTGCTGCAGGTCACATACCCATTGAATGAGATCATGACATGTGCACTGTAGTAGACACAGAGTCTTTGTGAAAGGTACAACACTACATACTTATGTTTCGTATGTTAACATATGTTATTCTTTTGTTAATATTTTTTAAAAATACAATTGTGTGTGTTTGAGTTTTCATGGTGTCAAATTATGCATGTATGACCTACGGTAAGACTGAGTTTGAAACCTAATGGTGAATTTCTGATCCAGAGTGTTAAAAATATAAACAGCTATATTATAATAACGAATTATGGTAGAGTATAAAGCACAAATTCACCTCTTGATCGTTCTCTATCACAGTTCTATAAAGCCCCATGGAGCCACAACCAAATTCAAACCACGAAAAAAACACAGAAATATGCTGACAATATTCAATTAAGCCACTACTATAGCTAAATCCGTCCATTTTCACAGTCTTTCCTGAGTATATTACCAGACCAGCCATATATATGTGTAGAATTACTTCTTTATATCTCTAAAGTGCTCATTCATACAGTAGCATAACAACCCTATCTATGATTAAAATCTATATATTAACGTCAGATTTGCGGGGAATATATTAAAGTAATAAGCTTGACACACTAGAAGAATAAAACACACTCTTATTAAAATTTAACAAATTTAATAATAATCTCAAAAACTGTCAGGTTGTTCACCAGGCAAGAGCTGTGAAACAACAGCATGACTCTGTTGATAAATAAAAACTAAATGTTATGTTGCGGTCTCAGGCGGACCCGGATCAGTTGTTACCTGTACCCCAGAGGACTAACGCTAACGTTACTATGTGGCTGTGTTTTAATGTTTTAATGACCAGATCCATTTATTTTGAAGAGGAGACAACCTATGAGCTAATTCGGCTCCCAGTAGAACCCTTCAGTGGAGCGGAGCCAGAATAACGCTCATTAGCTGTTAGCTGTAAACACTAGCAGTACTAAAGTTATGGTATGGCTGTGTTAAAACTACAGCACAACATGACTGCGCTGTAATAATGTTATGCTTTGTTAAATGTCACAAAATTATCAAAATAGATATATAATATTAGTCCAGTCACTGTTACCTGACAACCGACTTGCTACTCATTCTCTGATGCTGGCAGTTACTCTGCCGCGTGAAGACAGGCTCCGAGGAGGACCCATGTAAACTGAGTGGTGAACGATTAGTTCATTCCTGCTCCACAGTAGCTGAGCTGTCACGTGACAAATGACTGACTCAAACCCAGAGACCCACAGTTATGAGTCATGAACTAATCAATTCTTTTTCCTGTGCTGCATGCTAACCACAGCCCTGTAGCCGAAATGTCACGTAACGAATGACTCAAACCCAGAGTCCCACAGTTGAAAGTCATGGACTAATCAATACTGTTTCCTGTGCTGACAGAGCGCATGCAGCTGCCATGTGACGAGTGAACATAAGAGTCCAAGACTATTCACGCATGCATGACTACTCGTTCCTTACTGAGTCACATACAAGATTAGGTCAAGTGAACGAAACGTTGTTTGAACGACACAAAACTACCATAAGATCAGTTCCATCCTGATGCTTGCAAGGTTGTTGCTCTGGTTTTTCCGTCCTTAATTAGAATAAAAACTCGTTCGCACTCTTGACCATCTACAGAGAAGTTCTTGGCTACAGTATTTTTAACTGAGTTTTATAAGGTGGTGAGGGTAGGGACTGGGCCTTCAGCTGGGCTAGCACACAGGATATGACACTTTTACTAACACTGACTTGAAAAAAAACTATTTACATAAATTTACTCATTACCAGGTACACCTTCTGGTGGTATAATCCAGTAACGTGGCTGACGATGTCCTTCTCTAGGATCTTCAGAGAGCAGCACTCACAGAGGTAGATGGGGGCACGCTGATCACAATGGCATTCAATGAGAGCACTTAAACCTAGAAGACATATTGATATCAATCTTCAATTTGTCTAGAAATGGTCACAGAAATCATTTAATTAGGAATAAATGAAGCTCATGTATAAGTAAAACAATTAAATAAAGTGTAATGAGGAATCAAAATATAATAGCTTCAAGTTTTTTCTTCTATAATTAAACAGCTAATTCTTCAAAAACATTTTAAACCAGCCACCCAACTATTAACATCAAATTCACCTTTTACATTTGGAGTTAATATGGTACAATCAGCATTACAACATTACCAGTCGACAGTAAGTGACCAATTTTTCTACAACATATGATAAAGACTCTTTCATTTAATGTGGATATTTTTCAGCTGAAATTAGATCCCAGACTTGGATATTTTTTAAAAGAACTGACCAACCACAGGCTCGTGGCTCTCACTCTTGATATACTGCCACAAGTGATCTCCTTGTTGACGGTTCACATTAGAAGACCCTGTAAGAGCCATAGACAACCACAGACTGAGCCATTGTCACAGAAACAGAGAAAAATCATCCACAAAGTTAAATAAGACATTTAGATACCTTTATCCTTCGCAGTCTGACTTTGTTTTCCTCCACTTCCTTCAGATGCGTCGTGTTTGGAGGTGAGCCGCTGCCATTTATGGTCCCATGTGTCATCCTGTGATTTTTCAAACATGCTGCTAGACCTCTTTCTTTCATTTTCTTTGTAAATGTTATTTAACAGTGTTGACACATTTTTGCTATTTTTGCACCCTTTTCCTCCAAACTCTGTTCCATCGTTTTTGTCCATGTCTTTCGAAGTTTGTCTGGGGGCTATGAAACATACATGACATTAATTTGTGAAAATGAATTTGATTATAATCATCTGCAGTGTTTTATCAAGTATCCACTCAGTGAGCAATAATACAAACAGCGACAAATGAGCTTTCCAAATTAAGAAACCAGTGGATGTGGTGAACAGATTAGTAGCAGCCTAGCGGATTTCCAACAAGCCAAATGTACCCTTATGATATTTTTCTTAATTTTACCAAATTTTACCAAATAAAATAAAAAAATAAAATCTTCCTACATGGGAACCTAAGCCTAAGCCTTACTAGTAAATGTAATACTGCACATTAAACATATACATAACAAAATGTTTAGCTAGTATATCTGGCTTGACTTACAAAGCTTCATTTTAGGCAGTATTTTGGGTACAAGCTTTTCTTTTCCTTCTCTCCTCTTCACAAATGCCAGGATGGATATCGCTGGAACAAAACAATAAAGAAAGTCAAGAAACCAATTCACAGAGATGCCAATGTTGAAAATTCATTGCACGAGTCACACTCACATTTTCAGTAGGGGCATAGCTCCCAGATGGGCGTGTCCAACGCTATGACCTTTGAAGGCAGGAAATATTGCAACAAAAGCTGGAGGAGACATTCCATAAAAATGGTACCGAAATTCAGTTCCTACTATATAATACCTGTACATGTGATACAGAGTGAATACGGGCGGCCTGTTTTGCCAAGTCCAACAAGGTCTCTGCATCCATGCTTGAGTTCAGCGAGGCTGGAAACGGTTCTACACACACACAAAGACACTAATGTTTAGTCAGTTTTTCTGCTACATTTAAACACTCTTGTTGTATGTATACAATTTCCAATTTCAGAAATATTTTTCTTGACCTTACTGTATTTTGTTTGTTGTTTAACTACTGTTACTACAGCTAAACAGAAAATACTGTATAATTCATAATATCATAACTAGCATTGTGTGGTGACACATTATGTTTAGTTTTTGTATCTTCTATAATGAATTAAGTTGTAATAAAACAGGAGTTTGATGGTCAAATGTACAGCAGTGTCACTGTCCATAATCATAACTGTAGCTATTGTAGTCTGCTATGGATATAAAATGAGAAAGATGAACATAGACTAAACAGACTGCAACAAATGACTGACCATTTTAGAAAACTTCATCTTTATCAACTGTTTAAAAAACATTTTAATACGAGATTGACAGAAATGTCTGTTCTTAAAAACCTGAAAATGATCCCAATCAATAAAATGTTTTTTTAACTAACAGTACAGTTCTTAGTATTAACGGTTTTCAACAGGATCACTATAACACATATCCCAATAACTACAATACAGCTGAGCCTCTTAACTCAATGAATGCAAAATCCTTATCAGGATAAAAGACCAGCTGCAGTAATGGGTTTTGTCTAGATTTAGCTAGAGTTAGCTTAGTTAGTTAGTAACGTTAGTCTGTCTAGCTAGGGCGATAGCGTTAGCTAATTAGCCACAACTTCTTTCTTTATCGATAAATCTGTCCATGACTAACTTCCCAGCAGAGTCAAGATTTTCTTGTCCAACCAACAGTCCAACGTTACTTACCGATAAGCGTTAGTTATTATGTTACCTTAACTTAACAAGCATCAAATGCTCACATTTAAGAAATCTGTTTTAGCTAAATTAACGTTAAGCACTCAAATATTCTTTGATTTATGGTTTTTGCATTAAGACATAAAATAACGCCGGCTAGTATGTTTTCTGTAACGATATGAGTGTTAACAGAAACCGAGTGTGGGATGACCGTTGAGAATAAGAGAAGTGTTTTCTGTTGCTCACCTTATGTTAACCTAACGTAATCGTACCGTAGCATTTCTCGTTGTCGTACACAGGCACTCACGTAGTGAACTTGCTTATTTAATATGTTTGATAAATCAATAGGGCCTTAACGTAAAATCGGTATAGATGATTGCCAAAAAATTAAACCTTGATTAAAAGGCTATCTATTGTACTGGCTCTTGGGTCTAGTGTATTGACATGGATCCTCAGACAGCCATCCCCTTTTCATACCGATGGGCCCCTAACAGCAAAGACCACTTACCTGATCTACCACATACGGTGTAAACAAGGTCACTGATGATTTAAGCCAGCTATTTAAGCTGACCTTATAAAACAAAAACTAAAGCCTGTTAAGGCAAAATACAAGTTAAGAATGCAAGACCATCATAAAAGACCGGGGGGAAATTAGAAAATGAAAAACATCACTTACTAAACAAACAAGCCATAGGCATTATGTACAATGAAATTTTAAAAAAAAACATACAAGTAACAATAAGCAAAATGACACCCACCTAAAACTTGAAGATATTGAGAACTTCATTAATCAAAATCAATCTAGGACTATGAGAGTAGTGGAACATTTTCAACACAAAACAACCACATGCACTTCCAATTCAAAATGGTGACATCTGGAGAGCAATCTGAAAATCTGTACAAAGACATACCAATAAATCTAATTTGTCAGATCAATGAATTATACAGATAAAAAATACAAACTCTAGAAGAAACAATTAGACAACCAAAATCCCCTTCCTTTCCTAATTACTTTTAAGACTTAACCACCAATAGAGAGAGACCTGAAGTCTCTGTTTTATGTTGATGACCTTGTTCTACTGTCTCCTACTGAGCAAGGACTTCACTACAGATTTACATAGTTAAAAAAACACTGTCAGAACTGGACCCTGCCAGTAAATATGAAGAAATGTAATGTCTTGATTTTTCAAATATGCCCCAGATGTCAGGAGAACAAATTTAAATTTAACAGAAATAATCGTATCATTGAATATAGTTATACCTACCTTGGTATTGTCGTGGAAATTGTATATTTCCCGGGGCAGAATTGAACAATTAATAAGAAACAGCAAACACCTGTCTTTTGGTATTTATTAAAGGAAGATACAGAAACAGAGGAGTACACAAAAAAAAGATTCAGCTGAGTCAGCCGTCTACTACCTAGGGCAAAATCAGACATCTGGCCCCGAGCAGAGCACAATCTTAAAATTTATAGTAGGAACACTCCCTACTTCCTCAAACAGTGGCCTTGAAAACTTCACTTCCAATGGCAGCGGAGAGCCATGAGACAACAACTGGACAGTGTAATACCAGAGAAAGTGCACTAAGTACACAATGGTATACTGTATAGCATGCAAATATATGTTGTCTAATAAAAATGTAATGGGGACATGCAATTCCTAATGTTTCACCAACTACTAAAACATGTATTTAGCCTTTAATATTCCTTCCAACTTTTAACAGCAAGGAAAAAAAGGAGACTTATTCATCAAAATCATCTCTATGTTTGTGATTTGTCTCGCTGTGAGTTACATTAAAGAAAGATGGAAACGAAAAGAGGAGTGCAAAAACAAAGATTCAGCTGGGTCAGCTGTCAAAGGCATTTTGTGGGTTCAGAGGAGGAGCCCGAGTGAAGTCTGATAAACTGTCTCATGCAACATCACTTGAGTCAACTTAAGTTGGAGCTGTTGACTACAAGTCTGAAAATGAAAAACATATACCTTTGTAGCTCGATCCTCATCTCTGCATGAGGCTCGCAGCTTGAGGCTACATAAGCTGCTACTAGCATAAAACACCAAATGTCCAACTGAACTGCGGTCGGTTACATTGTGGGTAGTGTAAGTGCTAGGTTTTGCCAAAGGAGAAGAAGTGTCTAAAGCAAACAGACACAGATTCAAGCACAAAAGGAGAGACACAGTCTGGGTATATGTTTAGGTCAGGTCATTTAATGAAACAAAACTTTGTGTTGACATTGTCATCATCAAGGCTCAGTATTCTCCTTAATGAAAAAGTTAAACAAAAACAACATTCATACACACTTTTCTCTCTCTCGCACTCGCTCTCTCACACACACACACACACACTCACACACACACACACAAAGTCTTAAATTGCAATCAGGACATTTGGATGAAGACAAAAACAAACAATGCTAGTTGACTAGTTGACTGAAGTCACTGAAAGAGTGGAAAGGCCCAACAACATTTTAGGATTTGGGGCTTTTCAGTGTTATTTTGGATGATCTGAAGTGCAGAAAACACAGAACGCTTCCTGACATTAAGTAAATCAGAGGAAGGTGTCAACTGTAAACTATCCAAATAAAATGCTATTATAACGCTCACTTAAAATGATCACTTACTTTCATTGATAAATGAGTGTTAACTCAAAATGTAACTTCTTTCCATCAGTATGTTTTTATAGTAAGTGATGACCGATCTGTTGCTGCTGGAAGACCGCAGGTACTTCAGAGACAAGCTGATACCCACTGAAAAGACAACCAAGTTAAAACAATAAAAGTCACAAAGGAGTGTTGAACGTAGAAATCGGTAAGGGAGATTTGTTTTGTTGTCTCACACCAGTGCTTTTGTACCCTTCGAAATTAAACAAATGCCAAATAAAACTAGACAAGAACTTAATGGTAGAGGAGGTAAAAAAAGTCATTCACTGTCATTATAGGTAAGTATTTGTTTTCTTTTGACCATTTATTTTTCAAAATCTTCTCATTCCTAAATTGTCCTTCTTTCTTCCCTGACTCATTTGGCACTTAAAGGACAAGGTGCCCTTTGACCATCATCTAAGTCTTCAAAATAAAATAAAAACAAAATCTCTCAGCACATTTCTCACTCCACACTTACTTTACACAAACAACCACATCTTTTTCTAGGCTACCCCCCACATATGTATAACAACCACCCACTGTCTGACCCTTCAGCCTACACCCTGATCTAAGTTTTAAACCCAGCCCCGTCATAGCTCATCATGAGAGGCGGCTTCATCTGCTTTAAGTTTGAACTCTGTCTCAGTGATCTTTCCGTCTCCATCACGGTCCTGGTTGGAGAACATGTTGTCAATGATTCGATAAGGATCGAAGCCAGGGGCCAGGCGGCCTTTACCCTCGTTCACCTGCCGTATGATGTAGTCGGTAAACTATGGAAAGAAAGGAGGTATCGAATAAGATAAATTAAGGATACGTGGACTGTAACAAGAAGGGCTAATGTTTCAAATGTGCATTTGGGTGTTTGGGAAATATTACAGCAGGTTATCATGTACCTCAGAGGGCTCCACCTGCTCGTTCTTGTCTTTGTCCATCTCAGAGAAGAGGTCAGGTGACACATCGTCGTTCCAGATGAACATGTAGCCTTCAGGCAGTCCTTCTTCCAATTCTACCAGGTCAACGTCGAAAACCAGCACGGCGCTCCCTGGAACCTCATCAGCTACACGCAAACGCAAACAAACAGCTTTAGCTGGAGCTCAGACTCAGAAACACAACACCAATACATGTATAATATAGATAAACAGGCAGATGGCTGCCCACCCTGAGTCTAGGTTTGTGCCTGTTAAAAGGGAGATTTTCCTTGCCACTGTACCAAGTGTACGGTCTAGACCTGCTCTATATGAAAAGTGCCCAGAGAGAACTTCTGTTATGATTTGATGCTGTATAAAAATAATATTTAATTAAATAAATATTGACCACCACTAAGGAGTTTAGGGAACTACTGACCTAGCTTTGATGCTCAATCTCATTTGTTAATGAAGTGTTTATACACAGAAGTGGAGAAGATTTTTTACCCTCTGAGTCCTTTTGATTTTATAACTTGTTTTCGTGGCTGGACAGAGGAGGGTTAAAACTCACACAGAGACAATACCTCTCAAGTAAGAGTTCTTAGACACCTGTCCATTTCCACATGACTACAATCATAGGTACATGCATCAGAAAGCGTGTGTGTGTGTGTGTGTGTTTGTGTGTGTGTGTGACTTACTAACTCCCCTCTCCCCATAGCCCAGGTGAGGAGGAATAACAAGGTGCCTTTTCTCTCCTACACACATGTCCATCAGTCCGTCCTCCATCCCTGGGACAACCTGGTTGGCTCCCAGGACAATGTTGTATGTCTTTCCATAATTATACCTGAAACAAATAGAGATGTAAGAAATAAGTGATTATTCTTAAACAAGCAGACATATGAAGTTTTCTTTTTGCCAAGTCAGTGCTACAGCATTTTTGTCACTGATTTTGTGTTTTCTTTATACAAAATGTTCATTACTCATTTCAAAAGTTTGCTATGTGAGAATGTAAGCGGTTTACTTTAAAAGATTTTGTTTCTTTGTCACAATCAGGGTCGGAGGACTTCATGTCTGCATTGTATCAAATGTTTCAAAGAGTGAGAAGCCAAAGCTTAGTTTGAATCCAGGAAGTGAAGGTTTTGATGAGTGTAACTGGTATCAAGGACATTTCAAGATGTTCAAGGCATTCTTAAAGATTAGCTTATTTTCAGTGTGATATTCTGTGTATCTCAATCTGTTTTCATGTACTATATTATGGTTTTATTAGTATGATGTGTTGAATGTTGTGCTGTGAAAGTAGAATTTTATTATTCATTCATTTTATTAACAGATGGATACACACACCCTGACTGGCTCTTGTAAAGTTAACTCAACTAAACGTTTGACGCAAACCAGACAGGGCTGTATAGTGCCACTAATAAGAATAAAAGTATTTTAAATAGGGATGTCCCGATCAGGTTTTTTTGCCCTCGAGTCCGAGTCATTTGATTTTGAGTATCTACCGATACCGAGTCCCGATCCGATACTTCTATAATACTTAAAAATAAGATCCAGGATGTTCCTTATTTGTTATTTAATTGACCTTATTTTAACATACAACAACTCTGTTAACAAACAGCGAACTATGAACAATCAAGTAATAAATAACATAAATTCTTCATTTTGGACTTTAGTACAACAGTAAATAAAATATGAGAAAATATATACATTTATATCCGAGTCCTGATCAGGAGGTAACGTCCGATTCAGATCGAGTCTGAAACAACGTGATCGGGCCCGATTTCCGATCTCGTGATCGGATCTGGACATCCCTAATTTTAAATGAAGAAAGAAACTTAAGACAGAGTGCACTTGCAGAGGAAGTGAAATGTGCGCTATTAATATAGACTAATAATAGAGTAACAGGCATATCAAGAAGAAATTAATATAGACCTTCTTCTTTCTTTACAAACACTATTTTCTCATCCTGTGCAGGACTATAAAACATACAAGAGATATGTACTCCTGAAGCAGACAGCAGATTGTTAATTCACCAAACAGGTATGATTACCACGGTGCTTACGTTGTGTTAAAGATACTGAGGATAAAGCACTTGACAAGTAAGAAACTGACTCATATCATATGGATGCTGCCAGTCAGTCCAGATATTCATAGATATTCATAGTATCCAGAGGATTACTTTTATAATTCCCCTGAATTTTCCTTTAGCGCCACCAGAACATTGGCCTGAAATTTGCTACAGATATTCAAGGTCCCTAGAGGATACATTCACATTACTTTGTGGCACCAGCAGGTCAAGGTTTTTACTTATTCAGTAAAAAATCTCAACATCTATTTGATTTTTTGCAGAACATTTTGTACAGACATTCATGGTCCCCAGAGGATGAATCCAAATCAATTTGGTCATCCCCTGATCTTTTTCTCTGGCACCACCAGCACGGAGATGTATTTGGGTGTTATTGAAATATTGTTTATTAATTTGTATTAATTTGATTTTCAATATATATCGTACAACAAGATAATGCCATTAAAAATAAATGCATGCGCTATGTAAACAAGGTGTGTCTGTTCTGGAAAATTGATTAGATTGTATGTACTGGTTTTTAAAAAAATACAATGCAGCATTCCTCAGTTATAATGGTTTCTCGTGGAGGAGGCCCTGAAGCGTCTCAAAGATGTTTACTCACGTGGAGTCAATGGGTGTGCCGTCCATCAGAGAGGCGTTGTAATGATATTTGATAAAGTCTCCCTTTTTGGTTTGCTTATCACACTCTTCTGGCTTATACGTTACAGTGACCTCGGTGCTGTCTGACGGGTTGTGGAAGTCTATGATGTCAATGTCAAACACCAGCACAGCTGAACCAGGGATCTTAGAGCCTGAGGGAGACATGGTAAAGTGGGAACAAAATAAAGGAAACAATGATTATGACTGGACTCTAAATAGTGAGAGAACAGTTTTGTTACACAGATAATGGTCTCCAAGCATTACACACACCTGTGCCCTCCTCTCCATAGCCGAGATGTGGGGGGATGGTGATGGTGCGTTTCTCTCCCACACAAACTCCAATCAGACCCTCGTCCATGCCGGCAATCACATAGCCTCGACCCACATAGGTGTCGTAAGTACGATTACGAGAGTAGCTGTGCACAACGGAGAGAATTATTAAACTGTCCCATAGAGAAAGACGTCACTGTCTGGAAACTAAATTTACAGGGGTGTTTTTTCACAGTATAAAGTCAGTTGTCATTTAATCATAAATGGGCCTACAGGGGTTTTAGGCAGTGCACCGAAGAGCGCAACTGAATACCTGAGCACCTTAAAGAGATGACTATGCAATGCAAAATGAGTCTGTTGCGAGGAACAGGTTCAGAGAAAATGTTACCCCAAAAACCACTGTGCTTGTGTTGCAACCAGCTGTTGTTTTGGAGGATGCATTTGTGTTTTTTGATTACACAAATACACAGTGTGGGGGCAAATTACAATATCAAGAACTTCACATTCCTGCTAAGAGTATATTTATGAGGAGACAGCCCTTCACGTCTGTACAGAATGTACAAAAAAAAGAGAGAAGCAGATAACAAGGCCAAACCCCCAAGGCTGCAACAGCTGCAATGATGCAAAAGGTCTGACTGGTGTTCAGTTACTTCCTGAGCTGCAAATGATCAACGCTGCTGTTAGGTTTCCTTTTCTTCAGAAAGATAACAATACGTTTGATATTTTTTGTCAACCTTACTAAGATTATCTAAAGCTATAATCAGGATAAAACAAACATATTTGCAGCACTGTGACATTTCTTTCTACCACTACTGGAAAGTATCAGCATATTCCACTATATATTATAAGTTATTAGACTTAAGTATATTGTACAGTACACATTATAGTGTATAATTTCTGTATTTGGCATATATAATGATATACATGAAAATGAAAATACAATCTTTAATATTCATGAAGCTATGTTTTTTGAAATTTTTTTTAAAGCCATTCATTTTTAGTTTAATTTTAGACTTTTTTAAGGTAGAGTATATCATGTCTGCTTGTCAGTCAACCAGTTTCTCCAAAAAAGTTACCGCAAATGAATTTACCCTTTGATGTGAGTAGCAGCACAAGAAGAAATAAGTTTTCTAACTATTCATAGCAGTATTACAAAATAGAAACAGGAAATTTCCAATTGTGTTTCTTAAGTTTCCATTTATCATTCAATATGTCTTCAGTGCACAGAGCGATGCTGCCACCCTGAGGCAACTTGAGGACTTTTTAACCTTTAATTTCTATTGATATTTCAAAGATTTACTGTGAGTCTTTGGGTGTGATTAACTTGATGAATATTTAACATTGACACATACCTGGAATCAAAAAATGTTCCATCAAGGAGGCTTCCATTGTAGTGGTAGCGTACAAAGTCTCCAGCTACGGTCTTCCTCGTGCAGGTCTCGGGTACCTTCTGATTGGTCACTGAGATACTATCTCTGGGGTTGTGGAGGTCCAGAAGTACAACATCAAACACCAGAGACGCCTGTCCTGGGATGTCGCTACCTGGAGGGGAGAAGAAGAAGAACCGCTGAGGACTGAGGTTAACTGCTTACATGTTAAAAATAATTAAAAGTAAAGAAGATTAGTGATGAGAAGAACAACAGAAATATTCTTCTAACCATGACCAGGATAATTCAGCTGTGAGGGAAACTACAAATTACACATACATGTATAGTTGTGTTTGAATACCTGTACTGCATGTGCAGTCATGTATGTTTAATTTCTACTATGTATGGTCATTCTGACAAGACCACTTCTCTCATGCCTCTGAGAGAAGTGGTCTTGTCTCGAGGAAATGTTAACAAATGTTATTAAAAATGTCTCAGGCCTGTGGGAGAACTAGCAGAGGGTGTGCAATAAGAAATGCTATGGCTGATAAGAAACATTGTCTGAAGAGAGCATAAACCGAAGGAGACAAAAGATAAGACCGTTCCAAGGTATAAAAGAGGTGAAAAACTTCTCATCGGTGCGTATACTGCCATCTAACCTTTTGGGTACCTTTTTTTAATAGAAAAAGAGGGAAATGTACATATGTAGAGAAATTCCAAAACCTTAATGAATATATCCAATTATTTTTGTTTGACTGAAGGGAAAATACAGTGAGATAATTGCATTTTATTTTGAGCACTGAACACAACTGAGAATATGGAATTAAAAAAAATCATCCCAACCTAGCCAGCACTACTAACGAAAGCTGGGACACAACCCTCAAACTTTTAATGATCCCATTCCCTATCAAACACATACTCTTAAAATGTATTTAAATTCCAGTTTACTATACTGGTAGGCCTACAGGTTACAAAATCAGGTAAACTCCCCTGGACTTTAATTCCTGATATAGGCATAGGCATAAGGAGTCACTCTGTCTGACAACCTTTGAGACTTCCTCATTGGCTCTGCACCTGCATCTGCATCAACAGTTCATCAATGGTGGTTACCTCTTTAAAAGAGTGGATTTACAAAATTGCCACGACAGAACCGATTGAATCGATCTTTTTAATTCAACTCTGCACAGAAAGCGACTAACCATATTAAATACTGAACTATTATTTTAAAGAGGTCAAACCTTGTCGTGAGCTTTGGGGTGTGTTGAAGGACTATAAAATGAAAATGTCTTCCTGATTTTCTGGTGAGCAAGAAGCAAACTGGACTTTCAGGAATTAAACTACATGTCACTGAATTTAGAAAAGTGAAAGTGCATTTGGCTGGAAAATGAAGATAAAATCTATCATGAAAATTATGTTTGTCAAAGTTTATAAGGTAAAGTTGCAGTTTTAGCAAAAAAATTGTTCAGGGTTAGAGTTTGGGACAATAAAAAGTCAACATTCTCCATCTCTGTCAAAACTGAGAGGTTAAACAAGATGAGATGTACAGTTTGTCTGTAATGTACTGTACTGCCACCTTGAGCTACTTGTGGTCAACTAAAGCACGTGCTGCTTTTTTACTGTAATAATTATAAATCACTTGTTTTTGTCAAAGCAGTAGAGGCTTTTAGGGGCTTAAAGTCACACACAGATATTCTAATCAGACTCAAGGAAACAAATAATAATAGAGAAATTGTTAGTACTCACCATCTCCATTCTCTCCATATCCAAGTGAAGGGGGCATAGTGATGATGCGTCTCTCTCCAACACACATTCCCAGGAGGCCTTGATCCATACCGGCAATCAGCCACCCAATCCCAACGTAGGTGTCATAGGTACGCATACGGGTGTGGCTACAGGGCAGGATGGAGGAGAGAGGTTACACATTTGTCTGCATGTTGGTGTGAATGTCTGTGTGGGAATGAGGGATTATTATCAACAACAAACCTGGAATCAAACAGCGTCCCGTCCAGCAGGGTGCCATTATAGTGGTAGCGAATGAAGTCAGACACCTCCACCTTTCTGGAGCAGACGGAGGGCAGGTGGTAGGTGTTGATCTGGACGCCATCCTCCGGGTTCCAAATGTCCAGCAGCAGGACGTCAAAGTGGAGGATGGAGTCAGGGGGGATAATGTCACCTGAAGAAGAGGGAAAAGCAAGTCCTTCCTTTCAAACTGGTTCTTGGTATCTGTGTCCTGTTTGATTATAGTATGAATAGTTGTTGGCTGATAGATTGTTATGGTTGCATTAACCAAAGGACACAGGGCCCCCACACTCCAGAGGAGATCAGGCTCATAGAGTCTTTCCCTGGTTTTATCTCACTTCTTAAAACACGTTTCTACAAAAAAGCTTTTACCATGTGATGTGTAATTTTCCATCACTTGCATATTGACTTGTTTTATTTATTCATTGATTGATTGTAAACGACTGTTTGTGATGTCCATTTTTATTCGACTTTCTCTGTTTTACAATGATTGCTATAAATCACTTTGACAGCATTATTAAAAAGTGCTATACAAATTAAATTATTGTCCATTGACATGATTAGTTGATTAATCAATGACAGACGACAGTTTGTTGACAATTGAATAATTGTTTCAGTCATATTTGGTGCAGAAATGTCAAATATTTCTGGGTTTCAGCATCTCAAACATTGGATGCTTTTATTCTTGCTGAATATTTTTTGAGTTTTGGACTGTTGGTCGGATAAAACTTAACCAAAATAATAAGCAGATTAATCAACAATGAAAATAATCGGTAGTTGCAGTCATATTGTCTCGTCTCTATGCTCCCTACCTGCTCATTCCACTTTGTATTCTTGTTTTACAATCTGGCCACAAGCTATCACTGTTAGAGAAACTATATTTAGGTCACACTGAGCGACACACAATCCTTTGGTATTAAGTTTAACAGGAAACAAGACTTCCACACTCACCTGGAAATCAAGTAAAGGATTTTATGGATCCAAACTCCAAAAACACTTGGAATATAAAGTACAACTTTAATGTTTGTTTTTACAAGTATTTTAAGTACATAAATATTTATTTTCATGCTCTTTTTAAAGTGTTGTATGTAATGTTGACCCCATGAAGGCCAGAAGCTAAACTCACTGATCTCACAATGTTGAAATGTTGACCCTTTAAGACTACCTTCCCTTTTCTATGCAAGTTCTCTCTAGCAAGTACGTGATGATGAGTCAGAACTACCAATTTTCTCTGTAGAAGAGATTTAATGCTTTGGAGTTGACACGGTTGAGAAGACATTCATTAAACTGCTGCATTAAAATTATCTGCATTATATCCGTGTTATATTTGGATATTATATGTGTGTAATTGTATAAAGTAAACTTTTTTTTTATTCATTAACCCCCCCAGAATTTCAAGAAATAGGACTTTTTGTCATGCCATGCCTGTCAGCAATATGAAAGCTCAATAAACATCACAAATGGCTTTGCAGACATAAGTGTGAGTCCCATATTACTGCAGTTATCACTATTTGCATGTAAAGTTAGCTCAACAAGTGTTCAGGAGACAAAAGATGAAGTTAAGGAGATGGAAGGAGGACTGTGTCGGTGGCAGCCATTAAGTCCTTAACTGCTGATGAGCTGGCAGGTCTCCTTCCGCTTTGAATCTCACCTCTGTATTTTCTGTTCCCTCTAATAATGACAAAGCCTCAGCTTTTACCTGTCCACACATGCCCCCCTGTCTCCCCTTTCTCTCTCCCCCATTATCTAACTATGTCACGCACACACAACACACACACAAATAGCACACACGTCTCTACATGTAAACAGAGCCTCGACATTTTTCTCACCACTACAAACATATGGAAATGTAACAACATTTTCTGACACAAACCCTCTAATATTCATGCGCAGATCAAGATCTAGAAAGTTTCTCAGCCTGCTGCTGATGCTCTTGCATTTGCAGCGCAGTTACAGCTGAAAATCTCCTTCCTGGTTTGGGATGTTCCTGTGACATCATTCAACATGGATGCTTTGGAGCATCCCACTTCCTCTATGCTTCGGTTGACTCCAATACAACACATTACGCTATTTTCTGCTATAATTTTTGTCCCTTGTGCTGCTGCTAAAGTCCCACCAAATTTTCTCATGGTGAAGAGTGCCAACTGGGTACTTGGTCATCTGTGTATTTATAATGACTTTCCTAGAGGAATAAACAATGGCCTGTCATATTGTCAGTCAGTGTCATGATGCTGCACAGGGATGTGCCAATATGACAGGAAGTTTAAAAGACATAAATATACACACCATATCCCTGTTTTCCGTAGGCGAGGTGAGGTGGGATCTTGACCAGACTTCTCTCATTGACACACATCCCCACCAGAGCTTTGTCCATCCCTTGGATCAGCTGCTTCTTGCCAACAAACACGTTGTAGGTGCTGCCACGGTCATAACTGAAACAGACACACATGAACACATTAATTTTATAACTGTGAGGATGCAAATGCCTGTATGACATGAATTCTCTGCATTGCTCCAACTACAAATGTCATAGCCTAAAACAAACTAAGTTTCCTATGCTCCCTGGCTACAGGTTCCCCCCAAAAAACCTTTTAACGGGGAAATAATGAACGAAACCTCATGAAGAGCAACAGAGGAGGGATCCCTCTCCCTGCACGGACAGACATTGTGTGTACAGAATAGACCAACAGAGTAGAATTACAATGTAGACAATAATGATATCAAAGTTATGAACAGATTGTAACACATATGAAGAATATGGATTCGGGAGGACATCGAGCTACTTTCGAGCGATATTGTCATACAGATAGGATCTGGGCCTATTTCTAAGATAGGCTATAAGAAATATAAGATGTATCAAATGGCCAAATTAAAATGACTTTATTAAATTGTGTATGAGCACAGGGCTTCTCTACAAGACAGGGTCCAAATTTAGCTAATACAGCAGGGCCAGCCTTATTAATATTGAACTTCAGTAGTTCAAATTCTTTAACCAATGTGCAGTTATTTAAATGACCAAAAAACGAGAGCCACACAGACTTAGGCGTCTGGGGGCCCTGGAAAGTCGACCACTTTGCAAAGTACACTTTTATTACTGTTGACTTGCTCAGTGGTTCTCAAAGTTGCGTCCAGGGGACCTTCAGAGGTCCTGGAAGCAGTTTCAACATTACGCATAAGGACTTGGTCCACAGGTTTTAATAAATCTCGTGAGATCAAGTCAGCTAATATTAATATATAAAGTATCATCTAATAGCAAAATATCGTATGAAATATGGGCCATATGTGTAGGCCTAAACCCTGTGGTGGTCGCTGACATGAAAAGGTTTTGGAGCCCTTGGATTACGAATGTTAGTCAGCCTGCCTGCCTGCGTGGCTATCAGGGACGAACCACTAAACGCGCACTTTTACGCATCGCGCACGCTGTTCGTGTCGTCCTCCCGGTCGCCTCTGCACGGAGAGACTAAAGTGAGAATAAAGTAGGCTACTTGTTGGCGTGGTACTCACCTGGAGTCGAACTTCGTGCCGTCTGGAAACGTGCCAATGTAGTGATACCTGACATAATCCCCCACTTTGACTGCGCGCACACACTGATCTGGCACGAAAGTTTTCTCAATGAAGATGTCGTCTAACGGTACCGGAGGAGCGTTGCAGGCGGCGAACGCCACCAGCACCGACAAAAACAGCATCCCCTGCACGCACTGGATCATTTTCTATACCGATAAACTCTATGACTTTGCAGATAACTGCGGATATGGCCTGTACGTGCGTACGCTGCCTGTTCTCCAGAACTTTGGTTTCCTCTACTCCCGATTTGGATAGAAGCCCTGCCCCCGGTCCCAGGGCAGAAACGATTACGTGTCAAGGCAGAGAAAAAATGCACAACATCCGGCTATACTTTGAAGATAAAACCTCAACTAATTACCTAAATGCAATGTTTTATTCATAAATTTCAAATAAATAAGGATGAAATTATATACTCTGATGTATGTCTGAAACACAAAGAAATACAAAGAAAGCTTAAGTAGCCAATTGCACTTTTATTTTGAAATTACAGTCCGTATTTCCTGTCTCAACCTGCTTCTTTCTGACTGACTTGACGCACTCTGGGGATTGAATGGGATCGTTTTGGGCACCACGTATTGCTCTTGCGCAGTGCAGACTCTGATATGTGTCAACGTGGTAACGTAGGGGTCTCCACGCAACTGCAGACACATCCCCCTCATTCTAAATCAGAGTAATGCAAACGCCTTGATGGCCTACGCCCCTGAAATGGAGTCAAATGTTAACAATGAGGAGGATGCATAGAGTTTGCTCTTATACGATGTTAAATTACAGTGTTATGGGGTTTAGGCCCTTTGAAAAGGGGGTAGACCAGTCAGGAATGTCTCTACGTGGCAGTGGGAGGAGGAGGGACACTCCACTCTCATCGGGAGTTTAATTAGCGACGAGAGACTTTAAGGAGAAGCATTTTATGTGTATAAGTTATTCAGTCTTGAATTAGAAATAGCAAAATGACCGTCCCCTTTATATAAAAACTAGCCAACATGAAATTCTCCCTCATGATGTTTGGCAACATTATATAAGGTCAAGTCTCTGTCAGGTTTTTACTTGTACTGTATTTGGACAGAACAACAGCAGTGATTTATTTGTGTGATTTAGTGGGAGGAGCAGCTACAGCAACCCCCACCCGCCGGGGCGACTGTTCCTGCCCTGCGCCCGGGGGAGGGGAGGCTTTGTCCGGATACGTGGTGGATCTTGAGGCGGTCCTAAAGACCCACGCACACCGAAAGTCCTGGATCAACCCAGCCAGCCCCTCAACCGTTTATCAAACTTAAAAATGGCATCCTCCACTTCTTCCCAACTTTTCTCTGCGCTATTAATCGCATTTTCCATCTCTGCTGTGAACTCTCAGTATGAAAAATACAGCTTCAGGAGTTTCCCCAGGAATGAGCTGATGCCTCTGGAGTCCGCTTACAAATACGCACTGGACCAGTACACCGGGGAGAAGTGGAAGGACACAGTGGACTACATGGAGGTGTCTCTGCGGCTGTACCGGCTGCTGCGGGACAGCGAGGCCTTCTGCAACCTCAACTGCAGCTCCGTGAGGCTGGACGACGAGCAGAAGTTTGCGGAGTTTCCAGAACTGCGGGCGTTTGGTAACGTTATGAAGAGGGCGCAGTGCCTGAAGCGCTGCAAACAGGGGCTGCCCGCCTTTAGACAGACGATGCCCAGCCGGGACACCATAGAAGAGTTTGAGAGGAGAGAGCCGTACAAATACCTACAGTACGCCTACTTCAAAGTAAGTAAATATTTTGAATGTGGAGTCATCAGGTGGGGGGCAAGGGGCTCCAAATTAGCCTACCCATCAGAGTCGAACATAGAGGACTTGTACGGGTCTACATGTATTAATTTACCTTGTGATGATCAATATAAGATGATGCTTATATCCTAGTTTTTCACTAACTTTTCTTGTAATGACGTCAGCTGCGTGCCACGGATGCACGCCCGGGCCCCCCTCCGGCTCTGCAGAAAGGGAGGTCCAGAACCTTTTACCTGTGTATGCTTGTGATTTCTTGTCCTTCCTATTAAGAAGTAATAACACTAATAATGAGGACATTTCTACTGGTCATGGGCTCTAAAAGGGACTACTGTGGGAACTAATTTAAATTTAGGGTATGAATCAATAGTTTTAAGGTCATGGAGTTGTTTTATGTGTATACAATATATGGTACATGCTGTATATACACATGTATGTATACATATAAACTGTAACATTTTGGGGGGTGTACATAACTGGTTTTCTAAAGTAATGGTATCTCGTTAGCACAATGGCACAATATAAAACTATAGTTTACCACTACATACAGTGTAGACAGTCTGAAGAAACAGAGAATACATAAGTAACGACCTGATAAGTGACACATCACAAAAAAGCAGTTCCTGAATTATTATTTCCTCTACTGATGAGCACAACAAATAGCTATTTACAATATTTACATATATACAAGTTTGTCTTATTTCTTACAGTCTGACAACTTGGCCAAGGCCGTGTCTGCTGCCCACACCTTCTTGCTGAAACACCCAAACGATGAGATGATGCAGAGGAACATGGCCTACTACAAGAGTCTGCCTGGAGCCGAAGAACACCTCAAAGACCTGGAGACCAAATCCTATGAGGTACACACACGCAGTCAGATTATCTTTAGTCTGCATTATTGAGGCAAGAAGCAAACACGGAGAGGCTGCATTCATGCAAGAGACACACCCATACCCACATTGTGAACATACACACACACAAACCCTCCTATTTTTGGCTATGTGGGCCTGCTTATGTGGTAGCAGTCTATGGTGAACCAGCAAAGCTGGCCACATCATAGGTGGATACATTTATAGATGCCAGTGCTTCCCAAAATGTGCCATGGGGGTCTTCAGTGGTCCTTTACATAGTGGTAGTTGCCCCAGAAAAAGAGGGAGTCAGGGGGTTTCATTTCCATCGTCCTTCTCCATACAAAAATGTATATGTTTTGATGTTTTATCTCCTTTATCTCCTCAGTTTTTCTAACCATTCCCTGAGAGAAAAGATTATTCATTCAGATGTTTTTCTTCATACAACCCTGTTTCCAAAAAAGTTGGCACTCTGTTTAAAATGTAAATAAAAGCAAAATGTGATGACATGCAAAACATTGAAATCTCATATTTAATTTAAATTAGCAGAAAGACAACTTATCAGATGTTGAAACTGGGAGAGTTTTACTGTTTTTGGAAAATCTATTTCTAATTTGGTTGCAGCAACATCACATTTCATTGTGTACAGTGCATAATATCATTAAAAGATTTAGAATATCAGAAAAAAGGGGCAAAAGCCAATATTGGATGGCTGTGAGCCCTCAGAAGGCGCTGCATCAAAAACAAACACGATTCTGTAGTGGACATCACAGCATGGACTGAGGAACACTTCCAAAAACCATTGTCTGCAAACACAGTTCCACAGCTGCAAGTTGAATCTCCACCATGCAAAGATTAAACTGTATATAAATCAGATTAAAAAACGCCGCCGCCTTTTGTGGGTCATAGCTCATTTAAGATGGACTGAGGCGAGGTGGAAAAACCTGGAGGGTCTGTGGTCTGACAAGTCAAAATTTAAAATTCTGTTCGGAAATCATGGATTCCACATCCTCTGGGCTAAAGAGAAGAGGGACCATCTGGCTTGGTGGAAGCGCACAGTGTAAAAGCCAGCATGTGTAATGAGAAGGGGATGGATTAGTTCACATGGCATGGGTAACCTGCACATTTGTGAAGGCATCATTGATGCTGAAAGATATATAGAGAGGTTCTGGAGCAACATATGCTATCATGTAGACATGGTCTTTTTCAGGGACAACCTTGCCTATTTATTAGCATTCGGTACATGTCACAACCGCATGGCTCTGTAATAAGAGTCTCCTAAACTGGCCTGCCTGCAGTCCCAACTTGTCACCCACTGAAAATGTTTGGCGCAATATAAAATATAAAATACGACAATGGAGACCCTGAACTGTTGAGCAGCTGAAATCCTACATCAACCAAGAATGGGAAATATTCCACTTTCAGGATTACAGGAGCTTCTCAGACACTTAGTGTTTTTTGAAATTTGTTGCTGGCATCATTTTCCAAAAACAATCAAATTTCATTTTCAACATTTGATAAGTCTTTCTGCTATTTTCAGTTAAATATGGGGGTTCGGTGTTTTGCACATTGTCACATTTTGTACATTTTACACAGCTTGTCAACTCTTTTGGAAACGGTGGTACAGCTGCAATGATAAATATAAACTTGAACTTCTTACATCATTGAAATGACATTCATCCATTCATTGAATACCTCATATTAGTGGCCAGATAACAGATCATTTAATCTAATCATTGCATTGAAAATATCATCAACCAAGATTTTTAACCAGGTGGAATGCTTCAGTGCTGCCCAAAATGAACATTAAATGACTGATATTTTTTTTGTTTGTGTCTGTTGCTGCAGACATTGTTTGTGCGTGCGGTGCGGGCTTATAATGGAGAAAACTTCCGTACCTCAGTGTCAGACATGGAGCTGGCTCTGAGGGACTTCTTCAAGGTCTACGATGAGTGTCTGGCTGCGTCTGAGGGTCCTAGGGATGTCAAAGACTTTAAAGACTTCTACCCCTCCATAGCTGGTCAGTTAATAACAGTCTCACCTGCAGTACATCTGTTCCGACTCTGTTCCTCCTCCCCAGTCCATCTGTCACTGCATTTTTTTCTTAGATAATACAGCCCCTTTTGCATCTGTCATTTATTTAAACCTTTCTTAAACATGTTTTTGTTGTAGCTAAGTTTAATCTAGTGCTGAGCTTTGACTTTGTTTCTTTCTTTACAGATCACTACATAGAGGTCCTTGAAAGGAAAGTGAGGTGTGAAAGTGAACTGACACCTGTCGTAGGGGGATTCATTGTTGAGAAGTTTGTGGCCACCATGTACCACTATCTGCAGTTTGCCTATTATAAATGTGAGTAATATGTTGTTTTGAACTATGTACATGTATGACTGTTTTGAAGTTTAGTGATGAAACTAGAGCACTCTTGTCCTTTGGAGTAAAGTCTACTGCGTTATGACTTTTATCAAGGAAAATCCCGGTATTAAGTGCTGTAATTGTTGTGTTTTCAGTGAATGACCTGAAGAATGCAGTACCGTGTGCAGCAAGCTACATGCTCTTTGACCCCAGCGATGAAGTTATGAAGAATAACGTGGCTTATTACCAGTTCCACAAAAGCCAGTGGGGACTGACAGAGGAGGACTTCCTCGCCAGATCAGTGAGACATGTTAATGATTAGAAACCTTATTTAACCTTATACTGAAAAACACACAGTTCCTGTTCCAGTTTTTTCATCTTTAAGAACACCTTAAAGGTATAGTTTTACATTTTGTGAAACCGAACGCTTTCTTGCTGAGAGTTAGATGAGAAGATCGATATCACTCTCATGTTTGTGCTAAGCTAAACTAACCGGCTGGTGAGGAGTGGTATAAATCTTCGAATATAACTTTTGGCAATAAAGCAATTAAGCATATTTACCAAATATCAAACTATTCCTGGAAGGCTCCCTGGACCAACCACATGTGAAATTGACCTAGCACTTGGCCTCAGTCTTCTGTCCGTTTTGTGTCTTTGGTCCACTTTAACACACATTTTACCCGTTGTGTGCCTGTTTGTATGCAACAGGAGGCAGTGCGGTACTACAATCTGACCACTATGCAGCTACAAATGTTGGAGTTCTCCAGACAACGCCTGGTGAGCGACGATGAGGTGCGTGTCCATGTTTACATATTTGTATGTGTTGGTGCATTAGTTACTGTCTATCCTTATAAATAGACCTGTGTGATTCCCATAAAATCATCTAGAGTTTGGATTAGGTCGTTTGCGGTTCTCATAGGCTAGTCTGGCCTTGTGTAATTTATGGAAAAACCCTGGATTCTTCAGTCTGGTCACATGACCCTGCAGTACAATGTGGGCCCTGTGTTTATCAAGCTGCAATATGACAGAAGCCATGGGGTGGCAGCACAACACTGGCATTTCTTTAAGTTGTTATGATGCAGCACAAGGACTGTGGCCATCAGGGCAACCCAACATAAGCCAGGATTACATGCTGTATGTGGTAAATACCATTCAGTTCAGACTGTAATCTCTTTAGTAATGCCAGGTATGAGAAATCACAGATAGAACTATGCGTGGGAGGGTTTATGCTAATTCACTTGAAACAAAACAGACCCTCCTGAGTTGTCTCTTTTCCTTTTTCGTGTGTGTCTGCAGGGGGAGGTGGTGGAGTTTATAGATGAGTTTCTGGACGAGGATACATTCCCGGTGTTGGAAGGTCCTCCAACACACTGAAAAACAAACTCAAGCAGCATAACACCCCCCAGTTTGTATTTAATGGGTTTTGTACGAGGCTGATTGGTCACTGTGTCTTCACCTGCAGATCCACATCCTGAACATCATGTGTAAAATGTTGTGCACTAAATATCCTGTTCTGAGGTATGGACATACAGCACAGTGGCTAAATGATTTAAAGACAATAATGATAAAAGAGACAAGAAACATTTTTAGTCACTGTTTTATGGATTTCTTCCTCCACTGTGAATCATGTATGTTGTATTTTTACAATGAAATGATAATAAAACATCAGGTCTTTCAAGAAATGATCAGTGTTGTTGTAATAATACTACAGTTGCTTGTTTTGGGGATGTGGGCAGTTGTGAATAACACCCCTTTAGTCTAGAGCTGCAACTACATCTGCCTCTTATTTTTTCAGCTAAGATATGTTTGTTCTATGAAATGTGAGTAGATAGTGAAATGTATTGATAATTCAGATTGCTTGTTCAGTCCAATCAACCATCCAGAATCCCAAAATTTACTATCACATAGACACATTTGAGAGCCTGAAACTAGGGGCTTCTATATTATTTTTGCATACTTAAATGATTAATTAAATTAACTAATGCTATGTTTAAGCCCTTTGAGTTTGAATGAAGGGCTGATCAGCAGGATGCTTACAAAGGTCCTTTAGGCGAAACCTGGGGCTGTGCTGACCAGAGAGACATCCAGAGAAAACACTGAGTTGTTTAATAATGTTTGAACATTGAGTCTCTGTGCAGTTTGTCACACAGTGATGTTAAAAACCCACAGGGGAACATTCTAGCTGTATTACTGTGTCTCTGACTCTGTGTTCTCATTTCTCTCCTGCCTGTATTTATCTCTTATTACTTCTCCCTTGTTTTATCTTTCATCTGCCCCCTTTTGTTCTTTTTAAACATTTATTTGCATCATATTGCAAAGAAATGGGGATGATAGCTGGTAGAAGGAGTGTCATTTAAAAGTTAGGATAAAAGGCTCATTGTCAGGAGTCAAGGTCGCAGGTCAAAGTCACACCTCAATATGTGACAAGTTAGCGAATGTGTCCGTTAATGGAAATCAAGAGTTAAAACCACATGTTTATGAGTTTATTGTGACTTAGAGAACACATACAGTACACATTTTATCCTGATATCACACACACATCAGGCTGTTTGAGATGAAGAAGAAACACACTTAGTGAAATATTAGCATCATGTGAATGTGTAAAAAAAAGTGATTTTCTTTTTAATACTTTCTTTCTTTCAAATATGTCATGATTTTGAACATAACTCAGCCCCAGAGCCCCAAATTTAATCTCTTCTAGATGATTATGATCAGTCTTCTGGCACAGATCATGGCGTGTCACCAGACAGATCACTGCTTGATAATCTACAATGTGGTCTTTATTTATCTTACTACCAGTACAGTACTTGATGTTTAAAGGCAGTAGATTTCGAACATGGAGATGAGCTGACCCTGTGTAGGACATGAAGAGGTTATGTCTACTGTCCACTGTGCTTGACTGTCTTGGTGAAGAAACATACGTCAAATTTATTTTCCCCACTCCAGTAATGCGACAGTATGTACAGGAAGTTATTACAGTTAGAGATCCATATTTACAGAAACATATAGACAACAGGCACTTAATTTCCCATGCCACCGCCACATTAGGACAATTCAGTTTCAGACGCCACAATATGGAAATGAAAAAGATCGGTGAACTATTTTTTAGCAATTTGAAGTAAATCAAATATATCTGCTATTCATATATCCAGTTCAAACATAACAAATGCTTATTACATAACTAGATTAAAACCTTCTTAGAAATCAGCTGAGAACGCCAGATGTTAAGTCAGAAACATGTGAGAAAAAATGAAATGATCATTCATGACTGATGACACCATAAAGTGCCTTGTCTACAAGCCACCATCCACCAATGGATATTAATTACAAATGAAGCACTTCTATTTAAGTTATTGCCATACAATTCATATTGTAGTCTTTACACATTACCGGAATTACAAACTCTAATATGATCTAATATTAAATCCTCTTATGGCTATTTGAATTTATTTACATTTGCACCTTTTTATGAGCTTTTCTATTTTAACCTTTGACCCAGCTCTGACGCATCTGACAGTGTTAAAACAGCAAGAGCGTAAATATCACAGAATCAAACACAGCTACAGTACATTGTAAAATCTTTCATTTTTTTGAATTAGGACTCGACACAAAAAACTAAATTATAAAGTTACAGACAATTTTAATATTCTAACCAAGCTGAATTTACATATATCACAGTTTTCTTTAATTATCTGAATTCACAATTAACAACTAATAATACCTAGTCCAGATGTTAAATGAACAAATCCTCCCCCAGTCCAGTCCAAATAACCCTCTTTATCTTCTCTTGCTGTAATTTATCAGGACAAACAGAGCAGAGCACAAGTAAGGAAATATAATCTATTGATATTTAGCATTACATTTATCATTACAGAGCTAAATGTAACAAATGATCACGATATATATATATACATTTTTGGGCATGTGGTCCAGCCCCAATTTTAACCAAAAAGTCAAAGGCTCATCCAACTCCACATAATATTTATAAATCTAACTCTCAGACTATTAGAAAGCCTTTAAATTAAAACCATAACAATGGGCTGTGATTTCAGTTCCTCTCTCTGTTACCATGTCAGCGCCACAATGTTGATCTCTGGTAGGTCTGAACGGTGTCTGCAAACACAAGGTACCGCTGACTGGTGGATTGCACGGTCCTGAGACACACACACACACAGACGCACACACACATATTTTCTCAGTCACACACACACAAGTATACTTTCTCAGTCACACACACACACACAGCAGCTGGACACATCTCTTGTCAGCCAACTGTCAAAACCAACAGGCGGGAAGATCTTAAAATGGTTCACCTGTCATCCTTCTTCCTCACACCTTTCCCTGCATACCGCTCATCCAAGTCTCTCATCTGGTCTAACCACAACCACCATCATCATCATCATCATCATCATCATCATCATCATCATCATCATCATCATCATCATCATCATCATCATCACCATCATCCTTTCTTATTTGTTCATGCTGGCTGACAGAACGCTGGTCATTCATTAGGGACCACCTGCCCAAATCTGCTGTAATTATCGGAAACGTCAGCACTCTCGTGATGGAGTAACAAGTGGAATCTGTTTTTTATCAACAAAATACTGAGGCAAACAGAGAATAATGAGAATCAAGAACAACACAGCTAAATCAACAATAAACGAGGACTCAATGAAGTCAAACAAAAATAACAGCAAGGTAACATAGACAATCTTTACCACAATGTCCAAGAGATTTGGAGGTTGAAGTCTCAGTTCATATATTTAGACGGGGAGACATGTCTTCTTGTGGTTTTCCTACATGGTCATCTCCTTTTTTCAGTTCCTTGAGTTGAGTTTAGTCCAGACACAGCCCCACCACCCGTTCAACTACATGTCAGAGCTTTGAAAATAATGGTTAGGTATATCAAAGATGAGTAAAATTCCTTAAAAACAATGTGAGAGGATGCAGAGCTGCTTCCGTCTTGTTTCACTAAGTTAAGCATCAGTTCTTACTGTTAGATAAGGTTTTGCTCTTCACAACAGGGCTGTGACTTAACTCATCTTTCCATACCTACCCAAAATCTTTAAATATTTTCTAGCTAGATGAGGGGCTGTGCTTTCCACTCAAATTCATACGAATCTTCCCATCCCTCCCAAATGTCTCTGTCCTCTGTCAGTGTCCCTCTCTCCTCATCTCTCGCTCTTACACCTTTTGCTGCATCTCTATCTGTTGGCCCTGTCTGGTCTGACTTTGGCCCTTCCCATTCATCTCGTATATTGAGCTCTTCTGCTGTTGCCGTCGGTAACACCACACCCCTACAATGACCGCCGCGGCAACAGCACACATCACCACAATTATGGCCGCCACCGTGGGACCTCGGCTGGAGGAGCTCGGAGGACGGGGAGGGCAGTTCTCACCTGCACAGATCGTCTCCCCCATCTCTCCCTCCATCTCGTCCCTCTCGCCGGTCTCACCGGGCAGATTGTGGTCCTCCGTGGCTCCGGTGAGGGTGTCACCGTCGTGCACATGGTGGTGATCGAGGAAGGGTTGCTCAGTGAGGTCACCCAGCCAGGAGTGGGTGGGAGCTGCTTGTTGTGTGTCGAAGTCAAGGCTGTCAGAGTATGAGGGGAAGTCTGAGGGGTCTGAGCGGTCAGGGGAGGGAGCAGTGGTGGGGAGGAAGCCAGGCCACATCTCCTCCACTCCCCCTTGCTCTAAGGCAGGCTCAGTGGTGGGAGACCCGGGCACCTCTGGTAAGCTAGTGTAAGTGGCAGATCTACGAATTTCCACCTCATTGGGTCTGTCTGTTATCCTGACATCTGTTCCTCTATCTCCTGGTTTTAGCCTTTCCGTTGTGGAGTCACCATTTTCTGTTTCCTCTTGAACCACAGGATAGCCGTCCAGCCAGGTCTCATCTGTGGTGGCCTTTCCTCCCCCTGCCTTCTTAGTGAGGTTCTGATGTTCACCTGTTGCTATAGAAAAGACTGCATGCCGATGACCATCATCGACATCTTCACGGCTATCATGATCGTCATAGCTGTCATGGTCATCGTGTTTGTGATCATCGTTATCAGTGTATCGGCTGTTATCATCCTCCTCGTGATCATAATGCTTCTCACCGTCATCGTGGTCTTCATGGTCTGGATGTTCCTTGGAGCCGTCAGGGTGTTCTCGACCACGATGATCGTCAGTCACATCATCGTGATCTTCATAGCTTTCATGTTCATCATAAGTATCATCTCGGTCATCAAACTCCTGGTTGCCATAGCGAACATGGTCACGATCGTCTTCGTGTTCCCCCATGTCGTAATGGTCATCGCGATTGTCATGATTTTCGTGGCGGTCCCGTTTATCCAGATCATCATGCTGAGCTGGAGTGTAATGCTTCACATGATCATCTTCATCTTGGTGACTGTCACGGTCATCTTGATCGTCGTGGTGGCTGTCGATGTGATCATCTTGGTCATCTGTGTCATGATCATCATAGCTGTCTGGCTCATGATCATGGTCATCAACATCAACTGGACGCTGGGGCCTTTCATGGCTCTCATGCTCTTTGCTCTCCTCTGATTGGGCGCCTGAGGCCCTCTGTGTAGTCTGTGTGACTGGATTGTTGGAGACAGGATGTCCCTCCTCCTGGAAGGCCTCAGAAGGGAACCAGAAGAGGTGTTTCTGGGAGAGAAGAGAGACAGGTGGTTCTGTGGCTGCGGCTGCCTCAGTAGTGACCACCTCCCTCCTCTCCTGCTCCCAACCCGTATAGCCAATAAAGTCCTCCACAGCTCGTTCATCGGCTTTTTCTCCTCCTTCTACAGCTCCTTCTGATTCTCTACCAATCACCTTTCCTTCCATGTTGTGCTCTCCGTGTTGGTCTTTATACTCATCCTTCACATCAACACTAAAGCTCGTCTCTTGCTGCTCCTGTTCGGTTTTCCCCTCTGGGTATGCAGCTCCATGCACCTTCTCATACACCTCACCCTGAGCTTCCTGTGGTCTCTCGTTGTGGCGCTCTGCCTCTCCATAGGAATCTGTGAACTTGTCCTCGTAGTCTACGTGACTTTCAGTCTCATCTGCAGAAACAAAAACAAGCACACGTTTACTTTACCACGCTACATCAAATCACAACATTCATGATCATACAACTCAACTCAAAAACAACAAAGAGGCATTTGCAGTGACCCTTCCCTTTTTCGGAAGGAAAAGTTTGACATTTGGGAAATATGGCAAGAGTCAGATGAGAAGATCAATACCATTTCTATTTCTGTCCATTCAGTATAAAGGTGCAGCTGGTTAGCCTAGCTTAGCATAAAGACTGTAAAAAGAGAGAAACAGCTAGCCTAGCTAGCCTAGCTAAAGGTAAGATAAACTTTGCCTACCATTACCTCTCATAATTTCCTGGCCGGAAGAAATTACTTTCTGAAGCCAATTTGTCACCCTGAAGTTGCCAGACATCCAGCAGAGACTTCAAGTGACTTGTCCTGGCCAAAAAAGTACCTGGCACCTAAGCCCCCTTAACATTACAACATTTTGGTTTTACAAAATTTGGATTTTGTACAGATTAAACAAACTAGATGTGTTAATTAGTGTGTTAGTAGCCCAATTTTCTTACCTTTGGAAGCAAGCTAGCTGTTTCCCCCTTGTGTTTCTTGTGTTCATGCGAAGCTACACTAACCAGCTTGTGGCTCCAGCAAGAGTGGTATCAATCTACTAATCTAACTCGCAACAAGAAAGCAAATAAATTTACTAAGACTTGAAGGATTTTTTGAGGCTTGACTAGGTGAAAGTATCCATCCAACTAGAACAATAAGGAGTGAAGTTAAAAAAAAAAAAGTAAATATAATTTATATGTAACAGAAATATATTTTCTCTTTACATCATTTTGTGACCCCCCTCAGATGTATCGCTGTTCCTGACAGGTCATTACTGAAGAGCACAAACATGACTAAGACTCTATTAGCTAACCATGGGCCTGGCCTTCTGCCTTCATAGACTACTCCTGCCCCCTTCTCTCTCTGCTATGCACTGGGTCACACTATGGCAGGTCACACTGAGGTGTAATAGCAGCCATTTTCAACCCAACTCATAACTGAGACTCTGTTTTCTAAAAGCCAGGAATCAAGCACTAGTGGCCTCACAAGAATGGGAGCTAATAAGCAAGAGGTGAGGAGGCGGACCTCATAGTGGCCTTCTGTCTGGGTCAAAGCTCGAAGCTTTGAAGAGGATGAACCGAAGCAGGGTTTTCCATTTCTGTCCCACTCTCCAACATAAACAGTTTAAACTCTGTCTTACCCTTGGCACATATCTCCACCAGTCCATACCACTCTCCACAGCTGTCGCACAGCAGGCTAAAGGCACTGCGTCCACTGGGCATTACATAACCTGGCACACATGTGTAAAGCAGCTCATCTCCCATCTCATACCCTGAGTGCCCCTGTAGACGGGCATTAGGAAAGGATGGAGGGTCACCACACGGCACACCTTTCAACAAAAAAAACAGAGATGCATGTAATCTGAAAAAAAGCACATTCAACACACAAAGTGGAAGATAAATGTTTTAAATTGTTAAACTCAACTTAGATAAAGATGATGCAATCCCTATTTAATACTACACAGTGCAGCTAATGAAACATGACTCATTATTATTATCCAGCTTTACAGCAACACTATCCCATTTGTATACAGAAAGCGATAAGAGTGTCTCATGGGACAGGAAGCAGTGGGGTTTATGGAAAATGTGGCTGCTATTTTGACAAACATGACCACTTACAATGCCAGTGGAATGAGATAAATGCTTTATATTGTCTTGACTCTGGTTTTATTATTCATGGTAATTATACAAAGACAACAGAGTTTATTTGACAAATAATAACATGTTGATTAACTCAAAATTGCTACACAATATATTTTTTCTGTTATCTTATTTACTTCCCCTTCCCCAAATAAAAAACTTTAATAACACATTCAGCTGCTGTTTTATTATAATATTATACAATGAAAATCACGTTTTAATTTTCCAGAATGAAGATCTAATATTTTTAAATGAAACTACTCAATGTACAGTAGCATTACTGTAAAAAAAAGTTTATTAGAGGGCTTTAACCAATTACTACTTTCTACAAATTAAAATAGTTTACATTTCCTTTTTTCAAAATAAATAATGTTCCTTCCTTCCATGCAGACAATGGTTGTCAGTTCCAAGGTGGATTTTTGTCTTGCTTGAGCTGGAGAACCTTTGTCTGACATTGCAACTGACTCTACAGTGCTGGATGTCAAACTTTCCCACCAAAGCACCAAATAAAGGTGCACTTCTTGCATTCTAACACAAAAATAATGTATAGTTTCTATGTAATAATAGTAATAATGTATAATTGTTTATTTTTAAAGTGCTTCAAAAATTATGGAAATTTGAAGATTTACAATGTCACGAGAACTCTGCAAACTCCAAAGACCTTGTCATATGATTGAAGGCTCTAGAGCATCTGGACCTGGCAGTGTGGCTTGTCAATAATAAAAACCATTTATAGAAAATAAAGGAAGATACCATGTGCAATGTGATCTATTATAGCGTCCGTCTGTAACATGTTGATATGTAAAGTTCACAGCACATACAGTATTAAAAATGCACCAAAAAATTAAATAGTCTTTAAAAACAATTTTTAGCCAGCAGAACTGACTTAATTTACTGTAATGTAATCTTTAAACGACATCTATTGTTTGTTGCCCTGATAATGGTGCTAACATGGCACCTTCTACCTCCAATCATAACCATATCCATAACAGTAATCACAACCTTGACTATGAAGCTGTGTCTTGCTTCCACTGCTTTAAATGGATTTGTCCTGTTAATTTTTCCCACAGCAGAGAGTTTGTTTCCACCTCGGGTTGTGCAGTATATGTATAAACAGCCACAGTAGCTCTACTGTTTAAAAGGAAGGGCTGGAATACTCTTCTGGGTGGCATCCAATAATAGTTTGATCCAAAACCAACCACTGACTGGCCCCCTCCCCTCACAGATCCATGCCAGTGGGATAGGTGTGTGGAATTTAGCTTCAGCTCCGTCAAGGCTTACGTATATATTTATGGATCGAGTTATATCATCACATACACATTACTTGCTCAGATATTCCTGAGAAGGCAGAACGACTGGTATAACAAGTATACAGAGAGTAAAAAAGTATATATGACAAGCACACACACACACACTCACACACGTTAAAAGTAGAGGTGTAGATGGAAGCAAGGGACACAGCTTCTTTCACATCCCAGGAAACTACACACAAACACACACAGCTGATCCATTCATATTTTGATCATTACTCACAGCTTTATGTACAAGTTTTAAAATGCATACATCTGTGTTTGTGTGTCTACTGACCTATGTCTTTGATACAGAAGGCGTCCATGTGTGTGGCATCCTCTGTGGCATTTTCTGTCTTCACGTCCACAGCTTTCAGTACACTCCCTACAACATTACACACCGTGGTCCTGCAAATAGATAGATAGATAGATAGATAGATAGATAGATAGATAGATAGATAGATAGATAGATAGATAGATAGATAGATAGA